>PVLC010002143.1:0-115822 GCA_004027655.1 Graphiurus murinus | reverse complement strand
CTGTTATCGTTTGTGCAACGCCTTGATCCCAGAAAGAGAGAGTTATAATAAAAGAGGTTCGAACCAGTAGCATTTAGCCGGCGTCTTTTATTGGGGCCTCATGGCTGAGGGTTCAGCCTGGGGCGCCCGATAGTTTGGCAAGCCAGGAGGTGCCTTGGAGGATATTACATCATATGTACATATATAACAAGAGAACACACAAATCCCCACACATTTTTAGGATGCATATTATTATTATTATTATTAAAATCGAGTACTTTCTATAACTACAAGTCTACTGATAACAAGAGTGAAACTCTTATTTCTAGAATAATACCCTGGGGGATTATTGAGGCTAAAGTCAACAGGTCCTATCAAAAATCAATTGCTCACGTTGATCTAGAAAAGTCATTCTCAGTGTCCCCAGGTGGTACAGAGACACACAACACTGAGGCTATCGCTCGCTTTGTTTTGAAGATGGGGAAACTGAAGCAGACAGATATGAGTAAGAGAGAGAGAAGACTCCACCCTGACAGTCTTGCTTCAAGACCACCAAAGCTGGATTTGGCCTTTGGGCTGCGGCGTGAATTTCCTGTGGCAGCTGTAACATGGGAGATTTACAATAACCTGCCTTTGTTTCCTTGCAGCTCTAGAGGCCGGAGGTCCAAAGTGGGTCTCCATAGGCTGTGAAATCAAGGTGTGGTAGAGCTGAATTCCACCTGGACACTCTAAGAGACAATTCATGTCCTTGTCTTCGTGAAGTGCTCAAGGCTACCTGAGTTCCTTGGCTTGGGGACCCTTCCAGAAACCTCATCACTTCTGTCTCAGCTTCCTCTATCACATCTGTGCTCACGTAACTAGATGAGACTCGCCTGGATAATCCAGGGCCATTGTCCTGTATCAAGGTCCTTAGCTTAAAAAATATTGCAAAGTCCCTTTTGCCAAATTAAGTGGTACATTCACAGGTCCCAGGGAGCAGAACTTGGCCTCTCTGGGCTTCCCACACAGTTTTCTTTGCCAGGTTTGCCCACGGATGCACCACTAAGTGACACACGGAACATAAGATCATCATTTCATCATTTTCTTCTTCCAAATGGGAAACAAGCATTTCTGAATCATTTGTTCACAGCCTCAGAGCTGGGAAAACAAAGACGTGGGTTTGAGTGTGGGTTCTCGTTTCCCACCAAGTATCGTCATCATTTGGATTCGGCATGATCTCTCACAGGGTCCCCGGCTTGCATCACTGGATGGAACACCTGCTGAACTGGACAGCCCGGCACCAATTTTCAAAGCCAATATCAACTTGGTGATCATCTAATTAGCCCAATGTTTAAAGAGTGAAGAAGGATTTTTAACCAGGGAATGAGTTTCCATACTGATGTGTAGGTGTGAGACTGTGCAAACTTCAGGGATCATAGGGACTCTGTGAAGACCCCACTAATAAAGCACTAAACTCTGCAACCCATCCACGGGCCCACCTCAGTTCTAGACACTGAGCTACCTGCTCACACCATGCGAACTGCGTGGCCACCCTGCTGCTACCCACTGGCGTGATTTTTTTCTTCTTCAGCTCTGTGAGAACCCTGCATGGTGTATCTCTCCAACCAGAATGTAAGAGCCAGGTGGGCAGGGAGCCTTCCTCTCTTGTTCCCTTCTGTGTCTTCAGCTCCTAGCAGGGTACCTGGGATATATCATAGCAGGTGCTCCCTGAAGACTTGTTGAAACAATGAACCAACTACTGAATGAATTAATCTTGACTATAGATATTAAAACTCCCCTCTGGGCCAGATGCAGTACAAATCCACTTGGGAGAGGTAATACTTGTAAAGGTCCCAGCTCTTCACCTGAGTGTGGAAGTTCTAGAACATTCCCAGGGTATATAAGAAGACATGAGAGATGGGCAGGAGTCAAGGACTGGGAGGTGGGGGACTCCGAGGGACACCACACGACATTGCTGAGGGCTGGCCTGAGATTCACTCTGCTCCCAAATCCCAGAAGGAACTCTGCTGCAGCTGACCTCAGCACCAGCCCAGGGACGGACTCCTGAGAGAGGAGCAAGGACTCCCAAGCCTCCAAAGCCCAGAGGGGGGACAGCAGAGGTGTGCTGTGCTCGCAGGAATCAAGAGGAAAGCCACGTGAAGGAATTTAGCCAAGGGAGCCCAAGCAGATTACAAGCACGGACTTACTCCTCTGCACAACTCCTTCTGCATGTCTGCTACTAAGCCCATTTTTATGTGAGGAAATAGAAAAGTGAAGAAAACTTCCCTAAGGTCAAAATAGTCACAAGAATTTTATTTGTTGGTTCACAAAGCAGCTCTTTTCCCAGAGTCCCCTGGGGTAGAGGAGTGACCACACTCTCCCAGCAAAGGGGCTCTCTCTCCTCCCCGGCATTCCCTTCCTCAGTTTTCTATCATCTTTACCTTCCTGATGTGTTATGCCAACTGAGACACCATCCTCGATGTGTTTAATTCACTCACTATTCTTGCACAAAGAATTGGGGTATCATTACCTTGCATGGGAAATGTTTATCACTCAGCATAAATTAAAGATAACTAATAAAAGTTAACACAATGAAAATAATCTGATTAGATAGATAGATTGATAGATAGATTGTATATGTATGTATGATTGTTGTATGCATGTTGAAACAGAGTCTTACTAAGTTGCCAAGGGTCTTGCTAAATTCCTGAGGCTTACTTTGAACATGTAATCCTCCTGTCTCAGTCTCCCAAGTACTACAAGGGTTTACAGGTATAAACCACTATGACTGGCTATAGTCTAACTTTTAAAAATATCCGTGAAGCATGAATATTCACTCGGTGTATCTGAGCACTTGTACACATCACATAACTATTTGAAAGCAAAATATCCATTATGAAAATAACAAGAAAGTCATAATAGCAATGCCGTCAGCTCTTAATGCTATGCCCTCAAACAAGATTCAGAAGTGCAAAATAGAAAAAGCAAAACCATTCCACTCCACCACCGAGAATTGATTTGAGGTTTCTCCTTCTTCTCCACACTCTGGAACCAGGAATCATTTCTCAGAGTGGGCTCAGCCTGGGAAATGCATTTTATTCGATTTCTTTACTTCCAGAAACAAGATAGTGTGAGCAGAGACATCAGTGCTACATGGAGAACATTTTTGCGCATAACACTAATTACTTGCAATTTGTACTTAAGATGCAAGAAGTGCCCGTTTTCTTGCTCAACGACCCGTTTTATGTGTTATGGACTTTGGGTGCCTCCACACTGGCCTCCACAAATGTATGGATACAGAGTCACTCCAGCCCATGTCCTCGCGTCTCTCCAAGCCTTAACAACCCATAAAAGCCACGTCCAAATGGCCTGAGAGATCTCTGGAGCTCATCCTGATGAGGCTGTAAACACCAGGCCCACTTCAGTGAGTGCCGCCATTTCTCCCTTTTCCAACAGATGATCTGGGAACCTGGGGGGCCAGTGTGGTCCTGCTTGATTTATTTTGCACATCACATTAATTCAGGCAATGCCAGCTCCTCTCCTAATGACCCAGAGGCATGCTTAAAGGTGAGTGTGGGTTCAAACCTTGGCAAAGAGAAAATGTAATATGATCGGAGGGATCATTAGAATGCATGGAGACCAACAGTATTCTTAAATGAAAACCCATAATGTAGAAACTTGGATGTGATGGTGAAGAATTGTATGCCTTAAGCTGGGTACGGCGGCACGTGCCTGTAACACCAGTACTTGGAGGGCTGAGAGAGGAGAATTGCAGGTTTGAGGTCAGGATCAGCCACTAAGCACATACTTGTAATCCCAATACTTGGGAGGCTAAGACAGGAGGATTGCAGGTTCAAGGACAGCCTCAGCAAGTCATGAGACTCTCAATTTAGAAAGACCTCGTTTCAGAATAAAAAGAAAAATAGGGCAGGGGGGTGTAGTGCAGAGGTAGCATGCCCCTAGAATCAATCCCCAGTACCACATAAAATAATTAATTAATTAAATTAAAATAATTAATTTATTAAATTATTAAATAATTAATTAATTAAAACTGAAGGAACATATCAAACCTTACGAGATTTTTGCAAAAAAAAAAAATTGTACTCAAGGGGAAACTGATGAAACCAAAACCCTATGTTAGAAATGAAGAAAGATCTGGGGCCCCTGGCCTTGGCCCTCACCAGCTTAAGAAATGAATGCAGGGTGGTGTTTATGGCGGACATTGAGAACGTGGGGCAAGAAGGAGGTTTGCAGACAGCATGTGAGGCATCAGGGCAGGTGCCAGAAGTTGGCAGTATATGTTTCTCAAACCTGGAGCACCTGTGGGCTATAAGTAGAGTCATCAGGATGTAGATGGCACGTGAGCCAGCAGGGAAAAACAAAAGCTTGCATGGCTGCCAGCATAAGAGGGGGAAGGAAGGATAACCATGAGACATTGGCTTCCACCAAAAAGGAGGAGCCAGAGAGCAGGGCAAACAGAAAGAGAGTCTGGCGGTGGAGAAGGGCGTTTCAGGATCATGGGAGAGATGGGTGACGTCCAATGCCACAGAAAGACCCACTGAGGCAGAGACACCAGGACCCGCTTCCTACGGCTGTAGGAGGCCCCCTGCAAGATTCCTGGGTATGTTTCAGTGAAACAGCCCTGGGTGTTAGTGGGAGACCAGGAAACAGACATGGCAACTGGATAATAGTGACTGAGAAGTTTGAATAAAGAAAGAAAGAAAAAAAACTCAGTTGTCTCAAGAATGAAACATGCACAAGTACAGGTTTTCAAAGTAGAAAACACTTAAGTGTGTTTTTAGGAGCAGTGGCTGCTAAGGAGGGAGCGGTAAGGATGGGGAGATGGGAGTGCAAATGTATTCTACAGTCAAGAGCACGGTTGGATGGGTAGACCTCGGCCAGGAAGGGCCTCAAGTAGTTCTTGGAGGACGGAAGGTTACTACCGATGTGGAGATTGTATACCAGGGGGAAAACAGTCTCAACACTTAACCTTTGACTCAATCTTGTCACTGAATTGTACATAGGAAACTTAAAAACTAAATCTTAAAACATGCTCTCTCAAAGGGGAGTTGAATACACAGGAGAAGATTCTCAGCTGTGTCCTTGGACAGCTGCCTCTTGTGAATATCTTCATGTCTGACTTAGAGTGCCTCCCATTCCATTATTCCCTCCAAATTAAATAGTAACATCTGTTCCCTGAACACACACCAGTTGGGAAGATGGCGGGAGAGTCCGTTGGTGGAGGCGACTCAGGCAGGGTTGACCGCTCACAGCAGATATAACACAGGGCTGATTAGCTCAGAGGAGAAGAGCATTTTCACTCTTAATCAAAAGAATAGGTGTCAGGACACCTCTTCAGACCGGCCGAGACCCGATGAAGATAGATTATGGCACAGAACTAAGGATTTGGCATCTGCTTGCTTGGGTTTGAAGCTCTCCTCCACCTCCTACAAGTGCATGATGCCAGCTCTCTGAGACTCCATGTTCTTATCTATAAAGAGAATCAGGACCATGTCGACCTCACCCAGAGCTGGAAGGACACACTGCCACCTTAGAGTGGTCAGCACAGGTGAAAGTACAATCAAAGGTACCTGTAGTGAGTCAGGCATGGGGGATCACTAATTGACACACCATTGTGAAAAGCAATGTGGCGATTCCTGTCAAGAGATTTGAAAGAGTAATTCCTCATCTAAGTGTTCATTCCAAGGAAGCAATGGAAATAGTATTGAACAGGGAAACCATGGAGATCATCTTTTCTGCTCTTTCTCCGATAGTTTTCACAGAACTGAGTTGAAAATAAATGTACTGGATAAATCTATGTGGAAGGCATAAGCAAAGATTTGCATAGAGAAACGTTTAGGGTAGGATTATTTATGAGGGGAAAATGACAGATGGTTTCATAAATTATGGCAACCCTTCGATGGAATATTATACAGCCATTAAAATGACACCTTGAAGAATATTTAATAAAAGTTCAAAGAAAGTGTTCACCGTGTAATCTCGGGAGGAAAAATGACAGCTAAGATGCAGTACTGCAGGAGTAGTATCCTTCAAATCTGCAGTATAGATGCACATATATAGAGAACGGAAGGAAAGAAAAATAACCGCTCTATTTAACCCTGAGTGGTTGGCTGAAGGTCATTTCTTTTTGCCCTTTAAATGTATGTTTCTATATTTTTGTACAATGGCTATACATTACTTTTATAATCAGAGGAAAATGTTATCCAAAAACATATTGGGAATGACTCATTGAGAATAGATTTAAAAAATAATCTACAGTCAATAAAGGGACCCTTCAGAACTGGGTAACAAGACTGCAAGAGTGAGAATGTTTAACCCCTTAAAGCATAAAAATAATGACCATAAAGTTCAATCAGATGCATGGAATACAGTGTGAGAAAGAAGCACCCCATCACGTCCTGAAGCATCTTCAGAAAATGGGGACCCCATCGGGTAAAGCAAAGACACAGGAGACTCCACTTCTAAGAATTGTCCCCTTGAATCATTTATTGTATGCAGACCTTCTTGTATGAATCGGAGAGCTTTGCAACCTAATTGTAATTTCTAATGTGCCCAGTGCTTATTCTCAGTTATTCCTCCTGTTTAAAATCCATTAGCATAGATAAAGAAATTGGCTTATACTTTATGCACCTGGTTCTATATTATTTTTGTGCATTTATAACTGCCCTCCAGAGCTTAGTTCCCTCTTCATGATTTAGCCAGGCAAGATGTTACACCAATTTATTAGGCTGAGGAACAGCAAATTCTTCAGTGTGAAGATTTTCCTACAGTCTGCTCGACAATCAGGCAGAAGGGCACCTCTTACCTTCCACCAGATGCCGGTCTTGGAAAGAATGTCCCTGGATTGGCATGCTGGTTCATTAATTCCAAAATCAGACTGAGTCCCATAGAACTGGAGGACAGCTTGCAACTGATGACTGAGTTTTACATTAATCTCTGTGAACAGTGTGATTGAATAGGAGCTGCCAGAGCAGGATCTCTGAGATACACCCCTGCACTCAAGTCTTTCTCCATTCTCCAATTGGTATAGGCTTCATGTGGTTACAAAGCTTTGGACCCAGGTGAGGATTCTGCAAAGAGGTCCCAGTCTCTCCAGGGCACTGGTGTCTTTTTTTTTTTTTTTTTTTTTTTTTTTTTTTTTTTTTTTTTTTTTTTTTTTTTTTTTTTTTTTTTTGTCTATTTGTATTTATCTATTTATTTATTTATTTTGGTACTAGAGTTTGAACCCAGATGCATTCTATCTCCAAGCTACACCCCCGAGTCTATTTTATTTTTTATTTGGAAACAAGGTCTCCCTAAGTTGCTGAAGCTGGCCTTGAACCTGCGATCCTCCTGCCTCAGCCTCCCAAGTACCAGAACTACAGGCCTGTGACACTATGCCCCCAGCTGGCCCTGGTCTCTTTAGTCAACAATTGCCTGGAATACAAAGAGGCAAGAGTATGTTTTTAGTTTGTTTGCTTGTGTTTTCATTGTTGTTTTTTTGCTGTTATGTTGTTTTCAGAAAGTCAAGCAAGAGTGACAAAGGGACTCTCAGATCTATTTCCAAGTATGTATCCGAAGGGCCACCTCCTCCTGACAATGCCCCCTCCCTGAGTGGACCCCACTCCCCTCCACACCTCCGCCCTCACTCTGGTGGCATAATTTCTCACCACTGGTTTTGGTTCTCATAACACTCCTCCCTGCTCTCTGTGACAATTGTCGATCACAGCAGCTGGCACCTGCCTCTGCACATGGCCATGATCTAAGCTGGCCACTGAGAATGCTCCACTCCCCAGCATGGAGGGAAGAGTGTCTAGTTCAAGGATGCCCAGGTGACATCCGCAGGGCTGAGGCTTCCATACTATTGAGACTTTGGAGAGCACTGTCGTCTTCCATTGGGTTAGCGATGAGAGAAATGAGTCTGGGAATATCAGTGTTGGGGTCTATGGGGGCAAAGGAAACACGACCTGACAGCAGGGAACAGGCTTTCTTTAGGAATAAAACCTGGAAGGAGGCATCTGACCAGGGAGAGAGCCCACGAGAGTTAGAGCGCCCTCCTCCTTACAGCCTAGGGGCTTTTTACGGGGCAAGGAAGTGGGCAGGGGTACAGGAGCAGTCCTGTAAGCCACTGGTTGGTGTGCTAGTAGCCAGTTCATCTCGGGGCAGGACAGTAGTCGGGGGGCGTTTCTCTTTCTTTGTTCCTTTGTTCTCTGCCCTCCTCTGGCATGACCTCATGGCCAGACCTCACAGTGCCCACAATCAGAGCTTGGGTTTCCATGGAAGCTCTGCTATGTCCCAAAGTCTAATCTGAGGAAGTGGGTCCTCGGTCCCCTCCCCTGGAAAGTGAGCAACTTGGGCTCTCCTTCAGAGGAGCAGGCTGCTGGTGTCAAGCTTAGTGAACCTGTGCTATGGGGCTGGCTCTGCCCAAGCCTTAGCTCATGAAGTTGTCTTCATTATCTTGTCTGCTGTGTGCAGAGAGGAGCTGGGGAATTGGACCATCAGGCAAGCAGAGCCGAGGATGGAAGGTGTGTAAGTCATGCGCACTGCTGGGTTCCCCGGAGCACTTGCAACCTGTCCACCTCAGCATCCCCGGGGAACATGATTCAACACCTTCCCATAGACCTGAGCCAGCTTGAGTTGGACGTTTGTTATCTACAATGAGTTCTGACCACTATAAAGTGATACATAACCCAATCTTTGAAAATCAAAAAAAAATTTTTTTGTTTCAAATTATTAAATTGCCAGGAAGAAATTAAAATTCCAGGAAGAAAGCATTAGGGTTGAATTTTCTTTCCAATTCAAGTGCTAAAACCCAACTTAGAGTCAACGACAAGTTATGGAGCTGGTCAGTGGTGAATTTTCTCTTTCTGGAATATATTGTCCTTTTAACGGCAAGTTCTATTTGTATTTGCTGCAAGTAGAATTTTCGATTACTCTTTTGACATCCAGATCACTCATTGCTTTTTATTATGCTCTGGATTTCAAAAGAAATATGCTCCTGACAAGCAACTTTATTTGAATTCTCCTGCTTAGGTTAATAGCAAATAAAAGCTAAGACCACCACCGATCCAAATCAACAAAACCAAGCTTGTTCTTAGACGCTGATTTCCTCCGCCCATGCCGTACATGCAGCCATTACAGCAGGATGTTGTTAGCCATTCCTAAGATCTTTTTCACGGCCATAAAATAGTGCCTGATCAATTGAGGTATCCTCTCCTTTGTGCGATTTAAAACCAGGAGCCATCCCCGAGCCAGGTACTGAGCTCAGCCTTTCACCTGCATCATTTTATTACATCAAGTTTATCATGACTCTGAGCTGCTGGTGATATATCCCCATTTTAGAAGCAAACACACACACACACACACACACACACACACACACACACACACACACACACCACCTGGGGCTCAGAAAGTCAGATACCCAGGGCAAACAATAAAGAGGCCAGTGCAGGATTCAGACTCAGCCTGTCTGAGCTGGAAGGTGCTTCTCACACCAGAGTCCCTCGACAGATGCACTACACATGAAAACATATCAATTCCCAACCTTCTGGTGGGGACCTTATGGTACCTTGGTCCGTACCTGGGTCCTGTGTTTTGACCAAGTTTCAGACATGCATAGTGTGGATGCCAGGGATGTGGCTGGGAGCATCTCTGCAGAGTATCTCTGAGCTCAAGGGTCTCCATGGGATGCTGGTGTGTGGTTAAGGGTCATCCCAACCATTGAAAATTGGTCTCAGTTCCACATAGTCTAATCTCTTCAGGAGCTCAGCTGTGGCTGCATACAAAGTGCTCTTTGCTTAAAAACAAAACAAAACAAAACAAAAAATCTCTCTCCCCTCCTCTTGCTCCTCCTCCTTTCTCTCTTTCCCCCAAATAGCCCAAGCCTTCTATTACCCCCTGCATTCCATAGGGGGCAGCACAGCACAGCCAGGGGTTTAGAGATACGCACTATGTCCTTAGTACAAGGAGGGAGCAAGGGATGGAGAGAAACATACAGGTCTGCCGCTCCCTCTGGAAGCAGACCAACTGTCTGTTCAGTTAATCCTCAACGTCCTCCTCTGACCTCTCTGAGAAACCCAGCAATGACCCTTCAGCAGGCCATAAATAACATGGCACTTCCGGAGGTGTGAAAGGTGAGGTTTTCCATCTCCGTCATCAGCAGCTCCATAACTCTTGCTTTGAGCCATTCCTCAAACCTGGTAGCATTGCTGGACCGGAATGTCACTGCAGCCCCACAGACTATAAAGCCTGGTGTGGCGATTCTCTTAGATCCAAAACTTGGGTGAATTCACATTATAGATCAATGCTTTGTGTCCCTCTTCATGGGAATATAAAGGTCCTAGCCACGCGTAACATGTGCCAAGGTAGCCAAAAGAGCAGATGTGGTAGCCAGAGACAGTGCTAGAGCTGAAATCTGGAGAACAGGGAACACTACTTTGAAGACATCCGGGATTTGCCAGAGTTGGCTAAAACCATGTGGTTGAAGGCCTGGTCTTCCACAAGGTCATTCTCACCAGTGATACCAGCTTCATGTTCAGGGGATCACAAGCCCACTGTCACATGCAATACCGCAGTAAGCTCACAGAAAACTGTACAGCATGGTGACGGCTCATTACAGGAAAAGAGTGAGATTTAAATCAGCCAGAGGAAGCTGTGTACCAGGAAGAGTCTGGGAAGCTCTCCATTGTGACTCTCCTGTGTCCTTGGCCCCTGGAATCAGGGTGTGTCACTCTCCTGTGTGGATGTGTGACAACACATGTGGAGTGTGGCCAACCAGGGAAGCTCACATGGGCACCAGTGTCCAGAGCTCTTACTGGGGCTTCAGCAGGCAGACTTGATTGGTTGAATAACTGCCAACTTTGTTGACCTCCTTCTCTAGGTCAATTCTGGCTGTGAAGCTAACCTCCACCCTGACTCTCATGGTTGATCTTCCTGGTATGGCTGACCTCTGCCCTGAGACCTCTTGCGGCCAGCCTCATATCACGTATGACACATGTCAATTCTCAGAACCAAGAGCAAAGACTAGACTTCTCTGTAACAAGGCAAAATTCTTTCAGGCATGGGGATCCAGAGATGGGATTGCCGACCTTGGTGTAGAGTGGTGTAGCCCAGCAGGCAGGGTGACAGCGCATGGGATAAGTATCTCCACTTAAGAGGTTTCAGAAATGCATCCACAAAGGGGGCTCTCAAATTCAAGGGTGAGGCCAATGGAATTAGTAGGAAAGCATGTGGGAAGAGGAAGGGATTTGCTACAGTACAACTAGAATGCTGGGAAATCTCCAAGAACTGGAATCTCAGGACAGAGAGTGTCATGTGGCATAGAAAGAGCCACCATTATTCCGGAGCTCTGGATTGTGGCTGCTTCTTTTTTCTCCCGCATAAGAATTCCTGAAAGCTGAGAGTCAGCCTGACCCATAGTTCATTTCTTTTTTCCTTTCTTCCTTCCTTCTTTCCTTTCTCCCTTCCTTCCTTCTGATCAGAGATAATGCATTCCCAAACATAGCCCCACAAAGACCTACTGATTATAATGCCATCCCTCACCCTTATTTTATTCTCTGCATTTCTGTGCCTATTGAGTCGAGAATTGTAACCCCATTATTAATTCATTAAGAAACATAATTTCATGCAAAATAATGTGTTTACCCTCTTCTATTAGGTTAAGGTGGTGTGATTATTAGCATGGTGTCAGGCAACTTGATACCTGCTCCCCTGGGGAAAGGGGGTTAAGGAGCCACTTAATTTCTCTCTGGTCAGGTACATGGAGCAGTGAAGGGCTGTAGTGCTGCTTCTTTGGCACATCTTCCGTTACGATCCAAGTGAGCTCTCTGGTGGAAAATATTAAATGAGATGAAGGAGCTTGAGAAAATGGTGTCTAATCACGGTCTCCTCTGATCGGGCGTGGTGGGCTTCACATTAGGGCTTGGTGAAAGGGTTTATTATATCACATAAGTTCTTGTGGAAAAGAGAACAAGCACATTTTCTGCTTTGCAAAATCTCAGGAAGAAACAGGTTTTATTTTACAAAGCAGAGTGACAGGGAAGCACACAGGTTATTGGAAAGGCCCAATAAGGATATAAGCTCTGGGGAGCACCAACGTGCCGTTTCCAGACCTTGAATAGCTGATCTCAAGAGATAGCCCCACCAGGGCCCCCTCTGGCACCTCCCCTGGAGTTATCCTGAGCCCCACATGCTTTGAGGACACTCCAGAACACCCAGGACCTCCGACATGCTGACCCTTCCATACCATCCCTGGCCAGTACTACTGTTTCCAAGCTGGAATTAACATCTCAGGTTTGGGGACAGTGAGTGGAGAGGCTTCTCATCTTCACAGTTTTTATTTTTTTCTCTTTAAAAAAAAAAAAAACCTCTCTAGATCTTAACAAATTTGGACTCCTGGAGCTGGTCATGAGGTCTCTTCTTAAACAAAGAGGAAGACAAATGGACGTGGAAACATAGCAGAAATGCTCCCGAAACCAAATGGTCAGGGAAAGAGAAATGATTCTCCCTAAGACTGCATAAACCAAGGGAGCAGGAGAAGAAAGGAAGTGCAGGGAGGGAGGGAGGGAGGGGAAAAGAAAAAGGAGGACTTTAGAAATTGTACCAGAATGGAAAATATTGCAGTGGACGCTGGTGGCTCGGGACTGTCAGGAGGAATAATGTCTTGCCCTGCGTTCGTGTGCTCTGCACTCTCTCCCTCTAATCACTAATCCGGTTTATCCTGAGGATGCATTTTTCAGTACACCCACTTTGGTTCGTTGGCCGTTTGTACACATCCATAAACCCCTCTGCCTTGATTGAGCTGTCTGTCCTGGGACAACCCAGGACTCTGGATTGGATTCTTGGTTTGAAGAGAGGCACACTCAGATATGTTTCATATTGAAAATCTATGCTCAGGTCCATGCAAAGCCATTATGACCCTCGGTGGTCCATTCTGCCTCTTTGGGTCTCTGAGCCTTTGCCGGTGCTGGCTGCTATAACAAGTTACCACAGACAGCTGGCTCAAAGCATTTCTTTCTCACAGTTGTGGGGATGGAAGTCCAAGGCTGAGATGCAGATCAAAAAATTGCTTTGGAAGCTGGGATTTCAACTAACATTTAGTTCACTATACCCCGTTTCCGGGGTACCAAATAGGAGCAGGGAGGACCCAAGAGCCTACATATTTCAGGTTATCGTGCAAAACTTATTTGAAAATCAAGTTCTATTATGCGAAGTGTGTTTCACAAATTAAACCTTGGTAGCCCCAAAAAGGCACATTGGTCACTCTCTCTCTCTTGCTGTTTCGGGACAACCAGTAACCTGAGCTTAGGACGCCATCGGTCCCTTGGGGAGGATTCTACCCAGAGTTCACATCCCTGGAGCCCAGCAGCCACGTCTCAGGAGCCCTGAGGTCTGCCTCCAAAACTGGCCTCCTCATCTTGTATCTACGTCCACACAGATCCAGAACAATGTCTGTTCTTTCAATAAACTCCTGATAAGTAAGAGAGCTGTCCATCAGGTGCTGGTGCTGACATGGTGAGACCAGAAGCTCCACCAGCCGGTGCTCAGGTGAGCCTCACCCGAGTGCCCCGCCTGGGTGCCTAATCTCCTCCTGCACCCCAGGGTGCCCAGCATGTGCTACCCGGAGGCACCAAGGATTCACTAAGGTAAAGAGGCAGGATTACCACGCAGATCCCAAGAGACCAAGCAGGAGTGCTTTATGGCTCAGGGAGGTCTTAGAGGTTGAGTTCACCCCCAAAGGCAAGCAGAGCTGGGGGCGGCTGGTTTACTGGAGAGCAAACCCCAAGGAGAGGAACCAGGAAAAGTGAGACCTCCTCACACACGAGCATCTTAAGCTGCTCTGCTAGCATGTTAAGTCAGGAAAGGGGATCACCCTTCATGTCCCATGAGTCATTAGTGGAAGGAGGTGATCACGGTGATTATCTGTCCCTACCAGCTTTGCCCATGCTCCAGTTGAATGAGCACCCTCCACCCAAACCACCCCAGTCCTTTCTCTACCCCAGCAGAAACTTCCAGGGCAACAGTGGAACCACCCACCCACCCAGCTGGAATCAGGTGTGGCCAGTGGGGAGGGGGCTGCAGTGCTGGGGCTTTGGGGTGCAGGGAACCCATGGGCAGAGATAGGAATAAGCTGGGCAAGCTCACAGCAGGTGATATATTTCCCCCCGGGGCAGAGGTCAGGTGGATAGACAGCAGAACCCCTTGCTCCATGCTCCCAACTTCTCTCACCCAGCGGGTACTCTAGGCTCCAGATGTGGGCCCAGCCTGGCTCCTGTAGCACAATGATGCAATGCCAACAGGCCCTCCTGCTTCTCAGAGAGACCCCTGAGGGGCTGCCCCAGGGATCTTGCCTCTCCCTGGCCTTCCTAATGTGGGCAGGATGGTAGGTGCCACCTGCAGGCTCCTTCCTCTTCCTGCACATTTGCCTGGGCCCTTACCAACTCTAATCCTCTGCACTGAGCTCAGTCCCCACACCCCACACCTCAGGCCTCCTGGAGCCCTGACATTCCCCTGCCCCACCTATTGGTGGCTGTTTTATTCCAACATAAACATCTTTGAATAGAGACAAAAAGGGAGAGAAGGAGCGTGTGTGAGTGGGGAGGCTCTGCGCCAGGCAGAACTGCCAGGGCGGCTCCCCTGAGGCTGTGGGTGATGGGAACCCAGGAGCCTGGAGTCCAGACCACAGCAGGTACACGTCCCACACTCTGCTGCCCCAGGGAGAGGGAGGCTGACCGACGGGATAGCAGGGGCAGGAGGTGTGGGCAGAGTGTTGGGAGGGGCTGCACACGCAGAGCTCTGGGCAGCCGGAGGAGGGCGACCATGGTCAGAGGGGGCCCAGGCACCCAGGTTGTGATTTGACCCAGTCCTGGATGTACTGCAGGTTCCCTGGGCTTGAGCAGCTCTCCTGCTGTTCTGCAGAGCGTGGTGAAGTAAGAGCCCTGCTGGGCTTCCCCATGTCCCCAGCCCCTGTCCTCTCCCTGCTGGGCAAGGGTTTGGCCGAGGCTCTGGGAGAAAGCTCAGCAGATCTGTTATATAGCCGACTTCCACCATAAAGAGGGCAGGCAGGAGCGCCCATCCGCCCCACACACTCCGGTGGCTTCTCATTGCAGGGTTTAGTGGCATCTTCTTTGACACACAGAGCTGCTCAGCCTGGCAGCAAGCAGCCCCAGAGAGAAGGATCGCAGGCTTCTGGGCCCCACAAACCCTAATGCCAGCTCCGAAAAGCTGCATTACCTGAGGCAAACTTACACACCCTCTCTGTGCCTCTAGATTCTCCTGCACAAGGCCAAACTCGGGATCTGTGCCTTGCAGCCTTGTAGAGGACCACGACCCCAGGAGGCATCCATAAATATCAGATAGTGTTGAAATATGTTGTCCTTTCTGCACAGATGATACGCACGGCCACCACCCAACAGCTGTCTTCTGTCCAATACATAGTAGAGCCTTCACGAGCTGCTTAGAGGCACCCAAAGCCAGAAAAAGCATGCTCCAGGAAGCAGCTGTTCCAATCCCTCTATGGCTCATCTCAGAAGAGCAATCAGACCAATGGCTCCCCCGTATCTTTTTCCCTGGGTTCAGTGGTGGAGTATGGGCAGGGTGGGTCTGGGTGCGGTGCAGGGTTGGTTTCTGAGGTTGGTTTCCTGGTTGTGCCATAGAGGCCACCCTCCCACAACGTGGGCACGTGGACCACAGTTGGCCATTGGGCATGGCCAAGACTGTCCTGCTCTGTTGAGTCGCCCAGAACTGAGGATACTCAAAGGGGCTTTTCCACTGGGTGTCACCATCCCCCTTGCTCTTCACTACCTACTGCAGCAGGCTCTCCAGTAGAGCAGGGATGGTGCTGCAGGTCTCCTATGTGCTGTGGGGTGGACAAGACAGCTCAGCCACAGTGTCCCCTATCCCCCCACCTGGACTTGCTCACTACCTTCTGAGCACCCAGGGGCTCCATCTGTTTCCTGTGAATGGCATTGATAAGCTCCTGCCAGGGCCAGCTACATAGTCTGCCAAAGACAAAATGAGAGCATTGGACTCCTTGTTCCAGAACAGCAAAAAAAAGGGCCATTTAAGACCCTAAGACATGGTCTTCCCCTCCCTCCCAGCCTCTCTCTGTTCCCTTATTGTCTCCCATTTTCTATCAAATGTCTCTTTAAGTTGAAATTTTAAATTATTAGTGTGGATGTTCATGTTCCTCTGTTCCTCTTCATGCCATGCAATGCCAGTCTCAAATGCAAAGATGAGAGTATTTAACCTGTAGTCAGATTCGCCAAGCCACCCGTGCACACATACGCATATGGTGCAGACAGACCGGCTTCTCGGCTGTGTGACATGTGTGGTCATTAAGCTCCACCCCAATGGGATGACGAGAATGGCGACTTTCACAAATATCCCAAGTCTTCCCTCTGCTCCTGCAGTGTGACCGTGCTGCTTCATCCCATTAGATTCCCCTTAAAAACACGAGATCAAAATACAATCGCAAATCATCTCGCCCTGGCGACAGCAGAGCATTCGGCCCAACACAGGCCCTTCTGAGTCCAGGAGGCCCTGGGTGGCCATTGAGCAGCATGCCCAGGAGGCACTGGGCTTTGGTGGGTTCAAGGGTGTTGCCCTCTGCCTCTGGACCATGGGTTCATGGGAGGAGACACCTGTGCACGCATCAGAGTCTTGCACATGCTGAGCGAGTGCATGAGTAACGAAGGGGCCCATATGCACAGTCAGGATCAACACGCTTCACACCACAGCAAGGCTTCCGTCTCCCTCCTTTGCTTGAAAAAGCGGAGGCCCCTAAGTCATGATGACACCCCCTGTTCCCGGAGGGCTCATGAGAATCCTTCTGAAAAGCCACGACGTTAAGATCTGATCCGTGAAAGGAAATGGTCATTGTCTCCGCAGAGCTGAAGACTGTTCTCAGCGGCACATCAGGAGCCTGGCTGGACATGATTCGCTCAGTCAACAAGGAAATATTTATTAAGCGCCTGCTGCGGGCCCTGGATACATCAGAGAAGGAAACAGGCCCCCAGCGCGTGTTGCAGCAGGGAGACCAATAGATAAAACCCACGAGTAAAGGGTGTAGAAGACGCAGCTATGAAGACAGACGATGAGGGCTTGCTGGGAGTGGACACAGCTGAGCAAAAGCTCTGAATGTGCGCCCGGCGTGCTGGTGCTTGCCTGTAATCCCAGTACTTAGGGGACTGAGACTGGAGGATCGCAGGTACTAGGCCAGCCTCAGCAACCTAGCCAGACACTGTTTCAAAATTAAAAATAAAAAGGGCTGATTGTATATAGCTCAGTGGTAGAATGCCCCTGGATTCAATCCCTAGTACCAAAAAAATAATCTGAAGTAAGCCAGAGGGAACCATGTGGTTGTGTAGAGAGTGGACATTCTGAGAAGGGACACCTGATGGGGTCATGCCTGCAGGTGGCCTCCATCTCAGGTCCCCAGCCACTTCCTGGCTAAGTGCTAACCAGCCCTCCTCTGCTGGGTGCGTCATGGAGGTGAGCACCTGCCAGCCAGGAAGACTATAGCTTGTCATTCTTCAGGAGCGATAGATAGGTATGTATTAGTTTCCTGTGACTGCTACAACAACGTGCTCCAAACTGGGTAGCCCCAACACAGAAACATATTCTGCCCTAGTCCTGAAAAGCACAAATTCAAAATCAAAATGTTGGCAAGTTGGTGTGACCTTCAGATTCTGGGGAGAGCATCCTGCCTCCCTCTTGTAACTTCTGGTGGCCCCAGGCTTCCCTTGGTTTGTAAACAAGTCACTCCAGGTTCTGTCTCCATTGTCACAGGGCCATCTTCTCCCTGTCTTCCTCCTCCTCCTCCTCCTCCTCCTCCTCCTCCTCCTCTTCCTCCTTTGTGTATGAGGATTGAACTCAGGGGTATTCTACCTCTAAGCTACATCCAAGTCCTTTTTATTTTTTAGTTTAAAACAATGTCTAGCTAAGTTGCTGAGGGTCTCACTAAGTTGCAGAGGCTGGCTTCCAACCTGCGATCCTCCTGTCTCAGCCTCCCCAAGTATTGGGATTACAGGTGTGCCCACCACACCCAGCCCTCTGTTTCTTCTTATAAGGGCATCAGCCCTCTGGGTTAGGGTGCACCTGAGTGACTTCACCCTACCCTGATCACATCTGTAAAGACCCTGTTTGCAAACAAGGTCCCATTGGCAGGTGCTGGGGTTAAGACTTCAACATAGCTTTCTGAGGACCCAAGATAGCAGAAGGAAGACAACTATTCTGTCAGCCTGAGCAGAGACTACACAGGATGGAGTTGGGGGGAGGGGGGCACCACATTGCCCTGACCCCACACAGGCTGCCTCCATTGCAGCCACAAGTGATTTTGTCAAAGTCTCTTTCCTCCCACACTTTGGGCTGTGTGGATGTTCATTACTGGCTGCATGTTGTCAGTGGGGAGGTAATTACTTGGCTTTCTTCTCTCAAAAACAGGAAGAATATGCTGCCATCAAAGCTCCCACAGCCCCGTTCTCCTGGGCAATCCAACCTGTCTCATGGCTTCTGGGTTCACGTTGCTGGTTTCCAGTTTCCTAATGCTTTTGGTCAGCTATTCCCCGATGGTCCAATCCTCTGGCTGCTTCCTTATTGAAAGTCTTTAGATGTAAGATTTAATCTCGTTTTGGTATTCATGGCGAACATACTCAGAGTTTTGCTTGGTTTTGTTTTTCCAAAGGACTAAGGAAATGAACTCCCATAAACAACGATGTCGCGCTTGTCCCTCATTAAGCATTCCTTCTATACCTGGACCCAGAAGCCGGGAGGTTTTTGTTGCTTTTGAAACAATAACCAAAGCACAATAAATTTTCACTTGAGGTTGTTCTCTCGGACAGATGGCTCAGCACTTTCTCATCATTCAGCCAAAGAACAATAGACGTAGGATTCTTTTCTTCTCCACCAAAGCTTGCTGTCTTTGTGTTTAATTAACTATTCTGCTTTTAGTCCGTAAATCAAGCAGCAAATTCCCTGGCTCTTCATGTGGAGCGGAAAGACCTGTGGGTAAAATCTAGTACTTCAAATTTCACTAAGCTGTTCAATACACACTCGGGTTTAATGAAGGGAATAAAGGCCTGGAGCCCAAAGATCCGACCTGCCCGCCGTGCCCGGTGACCTTGGTCGAGAGTCATGTGACCTGCCCGGGTCCTCCTGTCTGCCTCTGTAAAATAGGGATCATGCCACCTGCTTTCTACTTAATTCACAGAGTTGTTGGGAGAAGGCAGTGAGGAAATTAATGTAAAGCCACTTTGAAAAAGATAAGGAGCTCTCCCGAGTGAGGATTCTAGCCAGCCTCGTACATCTCGCTGGAACTCATTAGCAGCAAGTCAAGGGCACCGGCTCTAAACCAGGCCAGTGTCACTTGGTGCCGACTCCCGGGGACCACGGAACACATTTCTTCATGTCTTCAGCACGACCTTCAAAAGTTTTCCTCATAACTTTTTTCCAGAAAGTTCTCCAGAACCACGCCGTGCCCAGGTCAGCACCAGGCCCACAATAAGGCAAGCTCCATGTGATTAACATGTTTTAAAGAGAAAACTCTTCCCGGCCAGCATGCCTGAAGTTTCTTCCAAACTCTGAGACTGCCCAGAGGGAGCCACCACAAGCAGGGGCCTGGTCAAAGGCCAGGATGGCAGGGGAGTGGCGTAGGTAGCAGCCATGTTTCCCCAGCTGTGACGCCTAGGGTCCTAACCCAGGCTGTCTGAGAAGCCAACCTGCTTCTTCATGGCTCAAGAGAGTCACCACATTATTAGAAAACACTAGTTCTCTATCTGCTGTCCCCATTTCTCACACCTGTCCAAGGGCTCAAATGATGATCACTTTCTGTACTTAAGAAAGATGGCCCCGCAGTGGGCTGCAGTATTTAGGGCAGGCTGGGATGACCCCCGTGTCACAGGCTCCAGAGCCCAAGGAGCCATGAGCTCTGCTGCTCAGCCCCTGCCAGCTGTTCTTACAGTGGAGTCCTTTGCTCCTGTTAGTGCTCTTTCCCTTACAATGACATCTTACCTAGAGGAGGAACCCTGTACTTGCAAAGAGATAAAAGTCCAATGCCCAGCTGGAGGCGGGGAGCTGGGAAGACCCCCTCCCTTCCTGCAATGGCTGGGTACCTTGCAATATGTAGCCCAGCCCTCACACTGCAGGTGAGGACAGGACAGCTGGACACACAGGCTTGGCCTCCACGTCCTCCATTCTGAGCTTAACAAGTCTGCAACAGGGTCCACCTGACAGCCCTGTGTGAGCTACAAGGAAGAGACAGCAACCCAAGTGGAAGGAAACAAGAAAGCAGCTGATGGGCTGAACACCTCAAATGTCCACACATCACTGCCCAGGGTCTCTTCCCTCTCCTCTCCTCTACTTCTCTTCTCATCAATCCTTTCCTCCTCTTCCTCTTCCTCCTCTTCCTCTTCCTCTTCCTCTCCCTCCTCCTCCTTTTCCTTCTTCTCCTCCTCTTTCTCCTTCTCCTCCTCCTTTTCTTCTTCCTCTTCCTCCTCCTCTTCCTCTCCCTCCTCCTCCTTTTCCTTCTTCTCCTCTTCCTCCTTCTCCTCCTCCTTTTCTTCTTCTTCCTCCTCCTTTTCCTTCTCCTCCCCTTTCTCTTCCTCCTGTTCCTCTTCTTCCTCTTCCTCTTCTTCCTCCTCCTTCTCCTTTTCTTATTCCTCTTCCTCCTCCTCCTCCTCCTCCTCCTCCTCCTCCTCCTCCTCCTTCTCCCCTTTGCTCTGCTCCCATTTTATTTTATTCCCAAGCACACTCTACCTCTTAGTGACAGAAAGACTGCCAACAACTCCAGGCTCTCACCGCAAACCCCCAGAACAAGAAGCTTTCTTTCTGCCGATGATCCCTGCAGACCCAGCCCTGATGGATTCTCTTCAGGCCACTTGTCTCTGTCTCTGAGCCAACTGTTATGGCCAAGGGGACTTGCTGTGCTGATTGGTTTGGCCCCGTTAAGTGCCATCCCAGAACTGGGGGGAGGTTGGCTCCGGCCACAGCCATGGGGGGCATTGACCCGAGGATGGGGGTTTTATTGTCACAGGGAAACGCAGAGGGAAGGCTGAGCCGGCAAACATCAAAGCCCTGCATATTAGGATCGATCTTCAGTTCTAAATTCTTAGGAAAATGTCAAGCTATGGGAGAGATCATTTATTTAAAGAAAATGAAATGCAATATTTAATTTTAAATGTAATCCTTCAAAGAATTAAATAAGAATCAAAAAGCCAAATTCCAGAGACGCTCGTAATCATGCTATTTAAATAGTGAAACAACCGCTCCGACACGGCTGGACGTTTAGTTAAGTAAATCAGGGGACCTCTTCGTCGTGTGACAGCAGGCAGCTTCCAGAGAGGTAATTATGGAGTGGAGGCCGCAGCAATGTCGAAAGCGCCTCGGAGAGAAAGGAAAGGGAACGCGTAAACAAATCGTATCTGTGCAGTGTTTATACTCCTACTAAACATGCTATCTTTGGGTCAAAGGCACAGGAAAATGAAATAACTTTTATTTGTCAGCATGGCAAGCTGGAGGGTGAGTGTGTGTGTGTGCGCGCGTGTGCACACAAGCTTCCTGGGCAGGTTTCAAGGGGCTCCTCCTGGGCCCTGTCCTCAAGGCCTCTTTGTGTCCCACCAGAAAGAAAAGCTGGAAGGCGAGATGTGGCGGTGCTCTGGCATAAGAGCAGGTGGATTTGGAAGTCAGGTATAAGCAGGAGGTGAGCTGTGGTTTGGAAATGGGCTGAGTGGATGTTCCAAGGGCTTCGGTGTGGACGTTTCATCCCCACTGTGAGTTATTAAGAGGGTGGAAACTTCATCACACCATGGTATTTGGAGGTGAGGCCTGTGAGAAGTGATTAGGGTTCAATAAAGCCATCAGACCAGATGCACACACACACATACTTATACACACACATACGTACTTGCAGATACACACAGGTACATGCACACACTTCCTGTCTCTCGCCAGGGGACCCTGAAAGCAAGAAGACCATCAACAGATGTGGCCTCTCAACCTCAGGCTTCCAGAATCATGAGCCCAAATACACCTCTTTTCATTAGACCTTGTCAAGTCTGCTGAATTGTGTTTATGTCAGCAGAAAATGGACCAACCCCAGGTGTTCTCACAGGCAGATGGATTGGGGTGTATACTGGCTTGGAACCTCAGAACATGACCTTCTTTAGATAGAGTGTCCCTGCAGATGTAATCCATTAAGATGAAGCTGTGGCTTAAATGTTCCTCCAAGGTTGTGTGGTGGAAACTCAGTCTTCAGAGCCACATGTTGATGGCACAGGGACACGAAGAGACTCGAGCTGGCTCACTTGCTGTCTGTCTGTCCATCCATGTGGAGTCTTCTGCCATGAGATGACGCGGCAAGAGGGCCTCACCAGATGCCCACACCCTGATCTTGGCCTTCCAGGCTCCAGAATCCTGAGCTGAGAGCACTGCTATTGTTTATAAATTCCCTGGTCTGTGGTATTTTGTAATAGCCACAGAAAATAAACTAAAATAGATGGCGGTCATGGTGGGTTAGGGTATCCCTTAATCCAATAAGAATGGTGTTCTTATGAAAGAGAAGAGACACCGAGACAGACATGCAGGAGGAGGTAGGGACTCGAGCAATGTACCCACAGCCCAGAAAGCCAGTGCCACTGGGACCTCAGGGTGCTTCCCTGGCCTCCTGAGAAATTGCCCCACAGACTCGCAACTTGAGAGTCACTAGGAGCTCACACACACACACACACACACACACACACACACACACACACACACAATATCCTTTCACTGGGCCATTCCCCAGAGTGTGGGATGGTTTGTGACAGTCTGGCCTGATTCTCTGTCCTGGCTGAGCTTGTGGATGTTCCTCACCTCCCTACAGGCGCTGTCCACCTGTCCACAGGGCTTGGAGCATCTGGCAGGCAGCTCTTCTGGACCACGTCTTCTCAAGATACTTTCAGCTGGCTATTTTGCATGACAACCGCCAAGCTTGTGGGAAGGCTAGGTGACTTCATCCCCCAGCAGCAAGGTCTCCAAATGCAGGCTGCTCCCTTCTCTCAGTTGGGCCAGGCACTCCAGCCAGACCTCACCTCCGTGCTGCCCCAGGTGAGGGGCCCTCGCTCACTGCTGGCCGCTGGGGTCAGGTTGCTGCTCCAAGACCTGACCACATGGGAAGTCTCCCACTCTGTCCTCCCAGAGCAGTCTCCGTGAAGTTCCATCTGGATCAGGTGAAGAACTCACTCCCTGCCCCCACCCAGGGAGAAGCTGGAATCAGGGGGCCCCTCCTCCCTGATTAAACTCTATTTATTTATTTTATTTTATTTTTGTGGTACTGAGGATGGAACCCAGGGGCATTCTATCTC
This sequence comes from Graphiurus murinus, assembly GCA_004027655.1. NCBI lineage: Eukaryota > Metazoa > Chordata > Mammalia > Rodentia > Gliridae > Graphiurus > Graphiurus murinus. Next base: position 92,525 of record PVLC010002143.1, on the reverse strand, counting down.
TGAGATAGATCCCCAGCCCTATTCTATTTTTTATTCTGAAGCAGGGTCTAAGTTGCCACATGCTGGGCTCTAACCTGTGATCCTCCTATCTCAGACTCCCAAGTCCTGGGATTACAGGCACATGCCACTACACCTGGCTAAACTCTTATTAACTTCTCATCTTCTCTTATGGGTGCAGAGGTGGGTGACGAGGTCACAGAATCAGTCTTGCTGTGTCTCACAAAGCTTTGCCTATGCAGTCCGGTCTTAGTCCTCCTTTGAACCTAGGGAGACACACCAGCTATTGATCTCAATTCCAAGGTCTCTGCCAAGACTCCAAAGCAATGAGAAAAGTACCACCAACACCTTGCATTTCTGTGTCTGACCTTTGTTTTAAAATGTAACCTACTGTTTCCTGGGAGGAACTGAGAGTTTTCACCAATTTAGCTCAGCCTGAGAGTCAAGAGTTGGTGTCACCTCCACTTAACTGATCGTCACCAGTGTGTCTATAATATGAACATGACAACTTCTTCAAAAGTCCTGATCTGTCGCTTGCTAAAAAGGTGCCAGATGGCAGCTGCTCCTTGAATCAAAGCCAGGATCAGTATCCTTGGGTTTTAGATTTCCAAAGTCCTCTCAGCTCTAATTCTGACTCAGTTTCCAGATGCCTCCGTGTGTGCTGCTGCCTCTGCGATATCTTGTGTGCCCCCCTCTTTCTTTAATAGCTTTACTTCACTGGATTTTCTGCCTCTCGTGTGTGTGTGTGTGTGTGTGTGTGTGTGTGTGTGTGTGTGTGCACGCCCTTGTTTTTTTCTAAACTTTTTTTGTGTGGTACTGGGGATGGGGCTGCAACTCAGGTTCCTTTTACCTCTGGGCTACACCCAGACCTATTTTATATTTTATTTGGAAACAGGGTCTCACTAATTTTCTAAGCACCTCACTAAGTTTCTGAGGCTACCTTCAAACCTGTGATCCTCCTATTTCAGCCTTCCAAATACTGGGATTACAAGCATGCGCCCTCATGCCTTGGTCTTTTCTTTCTAAACTCTGAAGAGGATGTTTCTAAGAATACCCAAACACTCTAACCTAGATTGTAAAGAGGTCAGATTAGATAATGGTGCTGATGGAGATGGTAACGATGGCGTTGATGATGCCAATGGTGATATAGTGGTGAAGATGATGGCGATGGTGATACAACAATGGTGGTGATGATAGTCATGATGGCGATGGTCATATAAAAATGGTGTATCATCTCCCGCACTGGACCCCCACCCGCAAGGACCCAAGGAGACGACAATCACGCGTTGCTGGTTCAAGCTTCTTTTATTGTGCGCTGTTTTTTCCTCCTCCTCCTCCTCAGGGACCAAGGACGCTACTTATCCACCCAAGCAGTAAGCGGTGGGGCAAGAAGGGGAGTAGGCTTAGAGCCAATCAGGGCTTGAGCTACGAGGTGCCTGCATGCAGCCCTACAGCTCTCACCTGGGAGCATTCTCGGGCCACGAGCTCTGGCGCGCTGGTGCATGTGCTCTACACAGCCCTCCTACAGGATGCCTATCGTCTGATAGTCATCCAACAGTCAGCTGCCTCTGGCACTCTGCCAGGCGCCATCTTGGGGCGAGGTGTCTCCGGGCCCACCGGGCTAAGACCCCAACATCCCCAACAATGGTGATGATGATGATGGTGGTGATGGTGATGATGATAAATGGTGGTGATGAATGGTGGTGATTCTGATGGTGATCCTGATGATGGTGGTGAAGATGGGGATGGTGATGATGATGGTGGTGATGACAATGGTGATGGTGGTGGTGATGATGGTGAATTTTATGATGATGATGATGTTGAGGATGGTGAGGATGGTGGTGACAGTGAAGATGGTGATAATGATGGTGATGGTGATGATAATAGAGTTGATGATAGTGATGGTGATGGTCCTGATGATGGTGTTGATAGTGGTGTTGATGGTGATGATGGTTATGATGATGGTGGTGGTGATGGTGAGGAAGGCGGTATTGGTGGTGATGGCCGCAATAATGATTATGATGGCAATGATAATGACGGTGGTGATGGGGATGACGATGATGATACTGGTGACAGTGATTATTGGTCACAATGGCGGGAATGGCTGAGAATGTATGCAGGACTTGCAGTTTGTTGCGTGGTCCTAAACCCTTTTCATGCATACTTTTATCCTCCCCGTGAGGCAGGCCCTGGGTACAGCCCTACTCAATAGCTGAGGCGCCATCAGCATGCTGTGGAAATTCTCAGGATTATGTAGCCGATACTGTTATCTGCCTCTAGACTGCTTTGGCCTTGTGGATGAAAGTAAGAAAAATCTGAGTACTTCTTAAAGAATTCGTGGGACTTAGGTAAGAATATTTGCTCCAGAGATGTCTTGGGATGGGACAGCAGGAAGGTCCATGAGAAATCCCAGGCAGAAGAGGAAGAGCAGCAAGAGAGGCAAGGCCTCCAAGAATCCAGCACAGAGGAAAAGACACAGAGACCAGCTGCTTCCAGGGCCCCAGCCTCCCCAGAGAGGATTGGCCTTTGTCAAACATTTGAAGCACACGCCTCCTGCACAAGTAGCACCTGGCTGATAGCATGCGCTAACAAGCATCGAAGCCACATGGAGGGGTCCTCAGAGGAGCCATTGTGTGTACCGACAATTCCATGTGTGCCATTAGCAACCATACTTCACTGGGCTAAGAGCACCCCAGCAAAGCCCATAGCTTTACAATCTGTCTGGAACACTCTAAACACCCAGAACTAAGAAAGAAAAAAAAAAACTAGCAATGCTCCCAGTGCTCTGAGCAGGCTTCCACACCCCTAGTCAATAGAGCTCTGGTTCCTGGCACCCCTAAGTGGATTTAAGCACTTGACAATAGACTACTGGCCCAATCACTCAAAAATAATTCTTGCCGCAGTCAGGAGAGACCGCAGTCCAATACACCAGCAGCCCCAAAGTCAGCAAGATCATAATTTGGAAATTGTTCTCCCCCGCCCCAGTCTCGTTCACAGACTTCAAATTCATCTGTCTAATCTCTTATCTGAAGCTATGAAATTGTATTTCCCTCTTAATAGGCCCACCAGTGTTATAGATGAATAGTTCAATAGCAGGCAGCGTGGGAAGCAGCAGGCATACTAAAAAGAGACATTAGCTCCTCACACCCCCAGCCAGAGCCGCCAGACCCCTCCGTGCCTGGAATCTCAATCAGCTGCACCTCGGTCTGGGCTCAACATGGGGAGGGAAGTGCTATAGGAGCCAGGGTTAGAGGGAGACACAGCTGCCACCCCAACTGGGGAGACATTGTCTGTGTGTAGAGGGGTTGGAGTCGAGGCAGGGTAAGAGGTAGGAGGGAAAGAAGCTCCCCCTCCTGGGTCTCCCCTACAAGGGAGCCCACATGGTTGGACTCCCCTTTCCCTTTCCTTTACAGATTTGAACTTGTTTTTCTCTGTGTCTTAAGCCTTCTATGGCTCCCCAGTGTTCTATGATGCTACTCAATCCCTGAGCTTTGCAGTCGATTCAAGGGCTCTTGTGATTTCTATGGCTTCCCTTTCCAATTCTCTTACCCTTGCACCTAGCTCAGCCTTGGTCACTGTGGTTTCCTGCTGGCTTCTGGTTCCTATTCCCCTGGGCTGAGCTGCCCCTTGGCTCCTCTCTTACCCTGGATGATGTCACCTCAAAGCCAAGTGTAGAAACTTGGCTTCTCCCAGGAGGCCACCCCTTAGCACAAGCTCCCACGCTCTCTGTAATAGATCCAATGATGGCACCTAAAAAGATATGTCCAAGTTCCAAATACTCAGAACCTATGAATGTAGTCCTATTTGCAAAAATGGTTTTTGCTTGTTTAGCAAGCCAGGGATCTTGAAGATGAGATTGGCCTGAATTAGCGTGGAGCCAAACCCCATACAAATGCCCTTTTAAGAAAAAGGAAGAGGGAGATGTGACACAGGCACACAGACAGAGGAGCAGGCAACAGGGAGACAGAGGTGGAGATGGGAGTGATGCAGCCCCAAGCCAAAGACTGCAGCCACCAGGAGCTGGAAGAGATGGAAAGGACCCTCCCCCTAACCTCCTAGAGCGAGCTGGATGTCAGACTTGAGCATCCAGAGTTGTGACGGAATGAATTACTATTGTTGTTAAACAACCCAGTCTGCGGCTCTTTTTGATAGTAGCTCCAATCTGGATGAAGTCCTGGCACATACACTGAACACCCCTGACCCCAACCTTACTTCTGCAATAGCATCCGCCTGTCTTCCTCCTTAGGCTGTAGCTCCTCGGCTGAGGGTCTTCTGTCACCTGCGTTCAACCTGCACAGTCCAGGGCCTGGGGCACATCAAGAACAGAGCACACTTGTGAATAGGAGGAAACAGAGCAGGCTGAAGTTGTCTGGGCTGCTGACAGGACCTCCAATTCTCAGGTGCCAGAAGGGGCCTCTACCTCCCATGCCCCTCCTGTCCTGCCTCAGAGGCCCAGCCTCACAAGGCTGCCAGGGTGCTTCCCCCCTCAACCCTTGGACAATCTTCCATATGCAGCCTTGCCCAACACCACCACCACCAGAAGCAGCAGCAACTTAATTGGCATTTATTTCACCAGCTTCCCTGGCATGACTTTCCCCATTGTTATCTCCCCAGGAAGGGTCCTCTCACCCCCTCAGGCCCCACAACATTCTCAGACTCCATTCCAAAAGCTCATAAACTCTTGGCACTAGTGACAGGTAGACAGAACAACAATCATGAAAATAGGAGTGCTAAGTTGTGTCCATATATGAAGGTATCTTACCAACCTCACTAAGATACACGGGGAGGCGTGGGTAACATCAGGGGCGGGGGTCTGGAAGGAAACACACGGAGTGCTATGTGCACCTGTGTCTATATCACTTTGAAATTCACAATAATGCACCAATCAGAGTATTTTAGGAACAGGGATGCCAAGTGCTTGTGAAGCATCCATCAGGTGCTAGGGTCCGGATGATGTGCAGGGCAGGAAAGTCCGGGGTGCAGGCTGATGCCTTGGGGGCTGGCAAGAGAGTCCCTGCTGGGGGAGCACGGCAGTGCTTAGCAGCTGCCTTATCATAGAGGTGCTGGGCTGGACCTCCAGGGTGCCCACCCTCAGGGTCAGTGCACCTGCTGGCTGGACAGTTTTTATTACATTCTGCTCTAGGCTGATCCCCACAGAAGCTTCCTGATGCTCGGAGCATGCGGGTCACCAGCAACCACATAGCACCTGCCCCTGCTCCAGGAGAAGCACATCTGGGTGCATATCCCCATCCCCACAGCCTCCTGCCCCCCAGCAGGGCCCTGGGGCCACCCACATGCCAAGCACTCTGCTGGACCCTGTGTTGCAGGCAGAGGCACTGGAGTGACCGCTTGGGCCTTAGCAAGTTAGAATGAGGGGAAAGTGGAGAAGCTGCCTGTGGTTTCTGGAGGTCAGAGGAAGGGCAGGTCCTTCTACAGGAAGCTAAGGACGGTTCTGGAGAGAAGTGGGAAGTTGAGATCATCACTGACAAGGGGCTAAGCTTTGAGCAAGTATGCAACACGGGGAAAACATCTCCCACATCATAATAATGAAACCTGGAAGGGAGGCAGGGAGGCCAGCACCAGGATTTGCAGCAGGAATGAGGGCTGGGGATTTGGCATCTGATGCCCGGCTTCACAGCTCGGCCCAGCCACCTGCTAGCTAACTGTCCAGGTTGCCCAGAATGTCTGCAACTCGCTTCCTCATCTGTGCAGGGCCTGCAGGAAGAGCTCCTAAATGCCAGCTCCAATCATTTAAAGGAGAAGGCCATCGGGAGAGGGCGGCTTGAAGGTCAGACTCAAGAATCGAGACATTTTTCTGTCGGGAAGTGCTACTTTTTGCGGTTGCAGCCTGATTAAGTTTAGTGGGATTGGCTTAGAGCTATGCTTCAAAAGGACGGATCTGAGGGATTAAACCAGAAGGAGTCTGCAGGTGCTGAGGTCACCGGGGTCCAGGGAGATAATGAGAGAAAATACCATGTGACAAAGGACATAAACAATGGAGGAGACAGGGAGAGAAAGTGTGTCTGCTGAGCTTGGGGCCGGTCAGTTAGCTTAGAGGACAGAAGAACAAAAGGGAGCCCAGCTTTTATTCTGAGTGATGGAGCTCAGGTGCTGCCAGGAGGGGAGGAATGAGGATGAGTTAAGGCTTTCAGGAACAGATGAGGGGGCCAGTCATGGACATGACTTTGAGCTTGGCAGGGCAAAATACCTGGAAGGCCGTTCAGAAGACAGGGGCAAGCTCAGGAAAGAGCAGGGACCCCAGACCCAGATTTCAAAGTCACCCTTAGTGGGCACAGAAGGGGCAGCCCAGAAGGAGATGAAGGAGACAAGGGACTCAGAGCAAGCTTTCCATTCATTCTTATCTAAAACATGAAAGGAAGACTGTCTATCTGGGATGCTTTGGGCTGCAAGTAATGGAAAAAAATCAACTTTAAAAAGTAAGTACCTCCCCCCATAAAATGAGACCCTGGAGGTGGGGAGCTGGGGGTGTGCCTTCGGCAGCTCAATGCCTTCTCTGTAACACCCCCCTCTTCTATAGTTCCAAGGGGAGCGCTGCAGCTCTAGAAATCAGAGCCACGTCTGGAGCACCCAGGAGGGGAGAGGATGGCACCATCGGCACCCCTCTGCTTCTCAGGAGCACCCCAGGAGACTTGGAGGCTGCCCCTGCTCAGCACTGTCTCCTGGACACTCTTTGGTGTTAAGAGGGGCTGGAAACTGAGGTGATCTAATCTCCATGCAGACTCAAACTGAGGAGCAAGGAGGAGGGACCTCAGGCTTAGCTGTGTCTGGTCAGCCAGAAAGGACCACCCCCCAAAAGCCAGGAGAAACCATGAAAACGTCAAAGATTGTGCTTCAGGAGTCAATGAAGGAAGGAGTCTCAGGTGGGCAGAGGCCGGGAGCCTTCACTTCTTCAGGCAGGGGAAGGATGGAGGTAAAGGGAGGCCACCAGGGTGCTGTGCTCAGTTCTAGGAGAAAGGAGGACCAGGAGCAAGAGGAATGGGCAGTGGAGAAGTAGAGGAAGCAGAATCCAGGAGGACGGGTGCGGTGAGGCGATTTCTGAGGTTTGTTGATAGAGAAGAACCTGGCCTGGCTAGTGGTGAGAGAAAGGACACCGTGGGGAGGAGCATGTGCACCAGAGAGCAAACAAGCTGAGCTCCAGGACACAGTAGAGGTCAGTCTCAGATAGGAGAAGCCACACCTCTGTCCACACAGAAGCAGATGAGCAGATCCACACAGACATTTTCAGAACGGGGCTGGGTTAGAGCCCTTCTCTGCTCAGCAATGTGTAGTCCGCCCAGAGAGAAAGCCAAAAGATATGAGTCTGGGTGCAGAGTCACTGTTCCAAATGGGACCCCTGGAAGGCTGTGGAGGGGTGGTCTGCTGAGAGCAGCCCCCACCAGGCAGGTCATGGAGCCTCCGTCCCTCTTGTGCCCCTCTTGGAAATGAGAGTTCTAGTTACAGAGGCTCCGAGAGGTACAATGGTACCATGTTCCCATAAACCCAAACCAAGCAGAAAATGCTACAGCTCAAAATACATTCAATACACCGAACCTACTGTTAGGTCAGAGGGTGCATGGGGCTCCCGTGGGTTTCATGACCACATCTACATGGGTTTCACCAGCACAGCTGTGCCATAATAGTGCAGGGCAGTCTGATCCAGTCCAAGGAGCAGTTAACAAAAATAAGAAAACAGTTACAAGGGGGAACATTCCAACTCTGACCATAAAAGTCAGCCACCACCATGAATGAGAAACCAAGTCCAACAGTTTCTGAGACCAGGCAATACCCCTCCCCTGCTCTCCCTGACCTCCTCCCCTGCTCTCCCTGCCATAAAAATTTTCTCGAAGACCCCTAACACTGCTGCTCTCTTCTATGAGACAGCCCGGCAGTTTCCCTTTAATAAACCCTCCCTGAATGGATCAGCCTCTGGGATCTTTTTTTTTCCCTTGGGTCACATTGATCACCTTACACTCATATCCTAGCTGACCTTGAACTTGCTCAGAACATGAACCTACAAATCAGGTAAAATTATCGCACACAAAGCCTATTTTTTAATAAAGTGCTGAATATCTCATATAATTTATGGAATACTTGTATCCAAAGCAAGGCACACTGTAGAGTCGACATTGCTGCTTCTCTTGACTTGGAGCTGTGGCTGCCGGCACATAAGAGGGGATTGGACCACACATCCCAAGCTGGGAAAGAGATCAAAATTCAAAACCTGAAGTCACAGCTCCTACCAGATACATACCGCTTTTGCACCATGATAAACTAAAAAAGCCACCATTAAATTAAAAACCATCTGTACTCTAAATACTTATCCACAGTTGACATTATGAGTTTATTCATTCTAGCAGGTGCAAAAGTGTTCCATCATTGTAGTTTTCATTTGGGTTTTCCTCTTTACCAACTGTGATGGTTAATCTGGATTGTCAACTTGACTGGATTATGAAACACCTAAGATTATGTGACTTTGGGATTGTTGAGATGATTGACAGGTAGAACAGCTGATTGAGGGGGAAGTCCCACCCTGAATGTGGGCAGCACTGTTCTGATAGGCTGGGGACCCAGATGAAAGGCAAGCATGGTTCTTCCTGAGTGAAGGTGCATCCACTCTTGCCTGAGATATGGGACTTCAGACCTTTTGCTCTTCTAGCTGCTCTTTCACCAATATTTCTCCAGGGAGTTTCTATCTTGGATAGGTATCATTGTATCATTGGTCATTCCAGTTCTGAGACTCCAGCTCTCTGACCAATTCACCCATTGCTGGTCCCTCCAGCTCTCCGTGTACTGGAGGCCATTTGGGACTACACCACTCCTGAGTGTAAGCCGATTTGATAAATCCTCCTTTATAATCCATATATTCTGTGAATTCTTTTACTCCAGAGAACCTTGACTAATACACCAATGTGACTGACTTAAACTTTTATGTATATTTTCTTTAGTGCAGTTTTTCTTCAAGTCTCCTACTCATTTTTAATTGAGTTGTCTTTTATTGTTGAGCTTTAGGGAGTTCTTTATATATCCTTGATGAATTCTTATTCAGATATATGTACTAAAATATTTTCACAAGTTGTGGCTCACTCATTCAATCTTTAATAGCATGTATTGATGAACAGATGTTTTTAATTTTGATGAATTCCATCATGTCAGTTATTATATTTTTCTTTTATACCTAGTACTTTTCCTGCCCTGTAATAAATCTTTGCATGATCTAAAATAGTATAATATTCTAAATTTTCTTCTAGAAGCCTTATGATTCTAGGCTTCACATATAGTTCTGTGATCTACATCAAATTAATTTTGAGCCTAGAATGAGATATGGGTTGCATTTCATTTTTTCCATATATCTAACAAGTTGCTCCACAACCATTCGTCAGAAGGCTTCTCTTTCCCTTAATCAATCAATGTAACAATTTGATTGAAAATCAGTTGACTGTGTGCAAAACAATTTTTAGGCTCTGTATTCTGTTTGTTTAATCTAGTTGTCTATACTTATACTAATGCCGTGCTCTATGACGTATGTAAGGTGCATGGTAAGATTTGAAATCAGGAAGCATACATTTTCTACCTTTCTTCTTTATTTTAAGAATGTTCAGCCACTCTAGGGTCTTATCTTCATATGAATTTTAGTATTAGTTCACTTCTTCAAAATAGCCTACTGGAGTTTTGATAGGGATTATGATCATTTTCTGTATTTTGTTTTCTGTGTCATTGATTTCTATTTTTATTATTTACTTTACCTCGAGTTTTCTTTGTTCTTCATTTTCTATGTTCTTAAGATTGAAACTTAGTTCATTGACTTTAAACCTCTCTTCCTTTCTGTTACAAGCATTTTAAAAGCTATATGTTTTCCTCTAAGTGTTGCTGTAGTTGTATTCCAAGCACTGTGATGTTTTGTGTTTTTATTTCATTTAGGTTCAAAATATTTTCTATTTTACTTGTGATTTCTTCTTTGACCCATGAGTTACCTAGAAGTATTGTTTAGTTTTCACATATTTAAGGAGTTTCTATTATCCTGTGGATATTGCTTTTTTTGTTGTGGTCACAGAATATATTCTATATTATTTCAATCATTTGATATTTATTGAGATGCATCTCATGGGCCAGCATCTCTCTGTCTTGGTGAAAGATCTATATGAACTTGAACAGAGTGGACATTCTGGGTTTGTCTATAAGGGCTGGTCTATAAGTATCAATTAGTTTAAGTTGGTTGAAACTATTGTTCAGATCTTACATATACTTGCTCATTTTTGTGTATTTTTCTATTAGTTACTGAAAGCCTGGTGTTAATATCCCTACCCGCCGCTGTGGATGGTTATTTCCCCCTTAAGTTCAATCAGTTTTGCTTCATGTGTTTGTCAGCTCTGTTATTAGCTGTGTTCTTGATGAACGTCGTCTTTTATCATTGTTTCATCCCTCCTTCCCTCTAGTGAGTCTATTTTTCATGATCTACTTTTTCTGACATTAGTAACATTGTAATGCTCAGTGTTTGAATGTCTCATCTTTTTACCTTCAGACTGTTTATTTTGCTAGTATTTTAATTGTGTTTCTTATAAATAGCATATGGGTGGCTCTAACCTTTTATTCAGTTTGGGAATCAATATGGTTTTCAGATTTAGTTTTATTAACATGTATTAATTATACATATTCCTGTGTTACAGCATGATATTTCAGAACACGCATACATTGTACACTGATCATATCTACTGCTCCTTTTATCCACCCTCTCCTTTCCCAACCTCTAGTAATGCCTTTTCTAGTCTGGTTGATTTTTTATTTTAACTTTCACATATAAGAGAGAACAGGCAGTCCTCGTCTTTCCGTGCCTGTTTTTGTTGTTGTTGTTATTATTGTTTTGTTTTGCTTTTTTTCATTTAGCCTACTACCTTCCATTCCTATCCATTTTATTGCAAGTGAAAGATTTCATTCTTTGTTATGGCTAATTAATATTCCATTGTGAAAGTACACTCATGCATACCTGTGCACACACAGACACACACACACACTACCACCACCAACAACAACAACACATTTTCTTTACCCATCCATCCATTGAGAGGCACCTAGGCTGACTCCATATCTTAGCTATTGTAGTCTGGTAATCAATATGTCTTGGTAATGTTCTTAGTCTATTTAGATTAAATAATATTTTATGAAGGTTGAGTTTAACTCTAGCATATTGGCATTTTGCTTTTATTTATTCTGTTTGTTTTAAGCCTGTCTTCTATCTTACCTTTCTTTGAGTGAATAACATTTTCCAGTTTTTCATTTTATTCACACACCAAGATTTAGCTAAACTCCTTTTGGGGGTGATTGCATTTTAGTAATTAAGCAGACATTACAGCATTTATCTTTAAGTAGCAATTTTGCCTTTAAACAATATTGTACTATGTCTAAAGCAGTATAAAAATCTTATAACAGTATAAATCCAGTTACTCCATTGCTATCGGTGATTTTGCTTTCTCACACTTACTTTTGTATATGCTCCAAACCCCACAAGAAATTATTTTATTGTTTTAAAAAGTCAATGTTTTTCTTAATTTTTAATGATGCATATGTACGAAACAGAATAATACCTTGTACTCCCCAGATACTTGTCATTTCTGATATTTTTCCTCCATTCCTGCAGTTCTAGATTTATAGCTGATGTCTTTTCATATCTTTCTCAGACTGAAGAACTTTTCTTTTCAGAAGTCCTTGTAATACACATCTGTGAGTATCTTAGCTTTTGTCTCCACACCAAAAAAAAAAAAAATTCCTGAATCTTGAGTAAGCCTTCACATTTGAAAATCGATTTCTCTTCTCTCCCCTCTCTTCCCCTCTCCTCCTCTCCTCTCCACTTCTCTTCCCTTCCCCCCTCTCGATATACACTCTATATTGGCAGTTTTTGCAAGAATCAGCCATAATTCCATAACTTGTGCCATTCCTCTGTGTACAATGTGTCTTTTTTATCTTTCTCTTTTTTAAGATTTTCTCTCTATATTTGGCTTTCATTGTTTTGAATGTGATGCTTGTGAGTGTGGTTTTCTGTGCATTTATTTGGCATCTTGGATCTATGGGTTAGTGACTTTTGTCAGTATTGGAAAGTTCTCAGCCATTATCTCTTTTATTATTTCTTCTGTCCCATTCCTCCCTTTTTTCTTCTCCTGAACTCTAAACCCATAAATTTCAGACCACTTATTTGATCTTATCTACAGATTGTGAATAATATGTTTCTCTTTTATGTCCCTTGAATTTCATCTTCGATGTTTTCCAGGGATCATCAAGTTTGATGACACATTGCTGTGTTGAGTCCAGTCTTCTCTGAAACCCATCTAGTGAATACTTTTCTTCTGATACTACTTTAACCGTGTAGCCTGTCCTTTTGGGTTTTTACAACTTCTATGTTGCTAAAGAAAATCCCTATCTCTTAGCCATGCTGTTGTTTGTTTTTACAGACTTTTTATTTGGAGATGAATTCAGATTTACAAGAGACGCTGCAAAGAAGCACTTAAGGATCTTGTTAATTCCTCTGTGTCTCCCTGGTGCCTTTCAGCAAATGGCAGCCACGGGACACATCTACCTCACTGGCTGTTTCTGTAAATAACGTTTGATTTGCAAAACCAGATCCATTCATTTATGTACTACCTGTGTCTCCTCTTGTACTACAGTGACAGAGCTGACCAGTTATGACCAAGACCATACAGCTTAAAAAACCTAAAAGGTGTATCATCTGCTCTAGTCTGGATGCTTTTGTCCCCTCAATCCTATACCTTAAGGTGATAGAATTAGCGCTGGGACCTTTGGTAGGTGACTAGGTTGTAAGGGCAGAACCCTTACAAATGGAATTAGTGCCTTTATAAAAGAGACCCAGAGGAATCCCTCACCCCTTCTGCCATATGAGAATACAGTGAGAATAAGTCCATGGACCAGGAAGTGGTCCCTCCAGAAACCCAGTCTACCAGCACTTTGATTCAGGGGCTTTCTAGCTTACAGAATGGTGAGCAATAGTAATAAATTACTATTGTTCATAAGCTATCCTATGTTTTTATAAATAGTAGAATGAACAGACTAAAACCCATCTAACCTTTTTTTCTTTTTCTTTTTCTTTTCTTTTTTTTTTTTTTTGCAGTACTGGGGATTGAACTCAGGGGCATTCTACCTCCGAGCTACACCCCCGGCCCTATTTTTTATTCTTTATTTTGAAACTGAGTCTCACTAAGTTGCAGAGTGCCTCACTAGGTAGCTGAGGCTGGCCGCGAACCCGGATCCTCTGGTCTCAGCCTCCTGAATGCTGGGATTACAAGCGTGCGCCACCACGCCCGGCTCCCATCTAACCTTTATACAGAGAAAGTTTGCCAACCTCTATTCTAAAGTTAAAATCTCACATAGCCATTTGCTTAGTACATTTATTAAAAGTGATAAGTTAACATTGATATGATACTAGTAAGTAAAGCATAGACTGCTGAGATAGAGGGGTCTTTTGCTTTTGCCAGTTTTTCCTCCAATGTCTTTTTTATGATCCTTGGTACAATTCAGCGTTGCATTGAAACATGGGTCTCCTTGGTCTCCTTCAGTCTCTGACAGTGTCCTGTTCTTCCCTCATCTTTCATGACCTTGATACTCTTGAAGGTCATCGGTCAGGGTATTTGGTAGATTGTCCTTTGTGTTGGCCAGCTTTCCATCACTGTAGCACACACCTGAGGTAATCAGCTTATAAAGAGAAAAGGTTGCCTGTGGCTGATAGTTTTGGAGATGTCAGTCCATAGTCAGTTGGCCCTGTTGCTCTGGGCCTGTGGTGAGGAGCACATGATGGAACAAAGCCATTCACCTGATTCCATGGAACTGAAAAAAAAAATAGGAGAAGAGGCTGGGGACCTACTCTTCCCTTTGAAAACATGACTGAAGATTCCCTCAATCTAAACCCTATCAAAGTTTCCATCATCTCAATATTATCACCAAGGTTGGAGACCAAGCCTTTAACACATTTTAGCTGACATTCAAGATCCCAACTATAGCAGTCCCCTCTACTTGGATTCATCTGATGTATTTTTTCATGAGCCCATGGTTTGGATTTTGGAGAAGAACTTTAGTCCCCTTCTCAACACAGCACGTCTGGGGCGTACGATGATAGCATTACTTCTTACTGATAACATCAACCCTGATCACTGCCTTTGAGTCACTTCTGTCACTCTCTCCAATGTAAAACTACTACTCCCCACCCCCTTCATGCTCCATTCTTTACAAGTGAGTCAAGAAATCAAGCAAATAGAAGTTTTGCTTTATTTAAGTTAGAATTGAAGGTAGAATGAAGTTTTGTCTCCTGGAGGGAGACATAAAAGTAGAACATGTGTAAAACCACCCCAGATCAATATTTTGGAGGTGAGACTTTGAGACTGTGTGAATCTTCTGCTTCTCCTCAAAGTTTACTCAGCCGTTGTAACACCATCAGTAGCTCTTGCCTGTGGTCATTGTTACTGTGGTGTGTTGGTCACAATTTTTTGTTCCTCTCGTTCTATATTAATGCATTGGAAATTTGGTATTTGGTTCTGTTTTATTCCATTTGTTGTCATTTTGCCCTGGATCCTTCCTTTGTTTTTTGTCATCGTTATTTAAAATTTTTTGTCTGATCACTCCATAATCAAGATCACTCTCACCTGCTCTGGTTTTGTTTCTATCAACCATTTCTCCTCTTCACCGGGTGCACATTTTATTACTTCTTTATATATCTTGAAATCTTTTCATGTATGTCAAGCTGTTTGTATAAAACAATATTAGGACTGTAAGCAATATTTATCATCAGGAAAAGGGAGCACCACCTTTCTGCTAGGTGCTGCCAACGTGATGGTAGAATATATAGGTCAGGTGGATCCAGGCTTGGTTGTAGCTTTGATCTGGTTAATTTTTGCTGCCAGATAGTGTGTGTGTGTGTGTGTGTGTGTGTGTGTGTGTGTGTGTGTGTGTGTTTTATTGGGTATTGAACCTAGGGCATTCTACCTCTAAGCTATACCCCAGCCCTTTTTATTTGTTGTTGTTGTTTTGAAACACAATCTTGCTAGGTTGCTAAGAATCTCACTAAGTTACTAAATCTGTCCTCGAACCTGTAATTCTTCTGTCTTAGCAATCCTTATATCTCAGCCTCCAAAGTACTCAGCTAGAAATATTTTGAAAAGAAGATCAGGTCTTTGCCTTTTGTAAGATTCAAGTCTGAGCACAGAAAATACTCTTGGGGTCTTTGTAATTTTGGATAGAGCACTAGAGATTAAACCTAGGGACATTCTATCTCTGAGCTATACCCAAATCTTTTTTTATATTTTATTTTGAAACAGAGTCTGGCTAAATTACTGAGGCTGGCCTTGAACCTGTGATCCTCCTGTCCCAGCCTCCTAAGTACAGGGATTACAGGCATGTGCCACTACACTCAGATGATCTCTATAATTTTAGCCCATCCACAATCTTTTTCAATAATGGGAATGTCCACTTCCCACCAGCACTTTGGGGAGCTGTGGGGGGGGTTCTCTCTGCTCCCCAGTCCTCCCCTGGTCTTGAATACCTAGGGAGATCTCTCTGTGCTCCACATGCCCCAGGGGCTTTTCTCTCTGCCCAACTTCTCCTGCCTTATATCTTGGGAGGCTAAAAGGTGTCCAGACAGCTTCAGATGTATGGTTCTCAGGCCCCCTGCCTTGACCCCACCACCTTCAGAGGAAGCATCCTTGAGCTTGCAGACAGTCCCCACATCATGCAGGGCGTATCTCCACGGAGCACCCAGTGGAGACTTGGTGGAGCAGTGCAGAGCCTTCAGGGCGCTGGGACTTTCCAGATTCTAATTGCTTTGCCAGCCACCGTGGACAGTGAATGCGTGCTCAGGTTACAGCTGATTTCATCTTCATTCCCTCCAGGTCAAATGCCTCCTCTTCTTGCCATCTGCCAGGGATGAGGGTGGCCAGGAGTCTCTTCTCTCCTTGAAGGGCTCAGTGCCTTCTGGTGTTTGTTCCCTTATTTTCTTTGCAACCTCAGCTATTTGATAGAGTCAGTAAAATTATGATTCTATAGTGAATGCAGCTTGGTTTGGTCATTGAGGTGAAAGCAAGGATCTCTCCTACTTTCTATCTTCTAACCAGAAATGACCTCACAAGTCTCTATACAATGTAATTTAAAGAATGAGCCCTATACTTTTTTAAATGCTTGAAAATTATAGGTTTGGGCCAAATTTCCTGGTTACTAGATGATGCAAATTCAACAAAGCCCAGGCTGGAACTGAAGAGTAGGGGTTTGATTTTCTGACAATGCTCTCTTGCAACTGTATCCCCAGTACCCTCAGTACATCCAATACCATCATCACCACCAAACACAAGGGCCACCAGGCAGGCACCCACCTGGGGACAAGTGTACACTATTACTTACACGCTTGTCTCACTTCATTTTTATAACAGCTGTTAGAAGTGTGTGCCATTATAATGGCCATTTTACAGATGAGGAAAGCAAGCCTTGAAGAAGATGTATAACCATCCTGTTTCAGTCAACATTCTCAGTGTTTGACTCAAAATACCTGATGACAACAACTTAGAGGAATAAAGAATCATTTGCTCCCAGTCCTAGAGATTTCAGAGGTTCCAGTCCATGTTAGGTCAGCTTACATCTGCAGAGTTCAGGGCTTGGTGATGGGAAGGAGGAAGGGACAGAGAGAGAGAGAGAGAGAGAGAGAGAGAGAGAGAGAGCGCTTAGCTCTACTCTCATATAATGGAGGCTGGAAGCAGAGATTAAGAGGAGTTCAAAACATATATAGTCCCCAAGGTCTCTCCTTAGCAACCAAACCTCACTTCCAACACAGTTGTCTTGTCTACCTCACCTCCAGCATGGCTGCCTCATGAAGCCTGGAGGACATTCTAAATCTAAAACATCACAGTCCCCGAGCAGCAAGTAGCAGGTCAGGAACTTGTGCACAGTCCTAAATGGCCCATGACTGCAGCCTTCCCTACATGATGTGGCTTCTCTTGACTTTGTCAATGCTTGCTTCTCACTGCTATAATCCAATGTCCATGACACACACACACACAACACATAGATAGACAAAGGAAGGTTTATTTGCTCACAGATATGGAGATTTTAGTTCCTATATGTGTATATGCAGTTGTTTATATGCTAGCTGCCAAACAGGAGCTGAGGTGATAGGTTCTTAGGGCATGATGGTGGGGAGCAGGGAGTAAAAGGAGGAGGAGGAGAGAGAGTTATAATCAAGTGCTCCAGCTAGGTGGGGCCAGGACACACAGGCATGCACACACACACAGAAGTATGCACACACACACACACTGTATTCAGCCGCACCCCAGGGACCCACCTCTTCTGAGCATGGCTGCCTACAGAGCATCAGGTTCAGGAGACATTTTACCCTCAAACTATAACAACTCTTCATTGCTCACATGCTGAAGAGGCCCTGGGTTCCCAAGTGGATCCACCTTCCCTTCTGGCTGGGTCCCTCCTTCCTTGCTAAAGAAAAAAAACATTCAATGACACTTGTTAATGAGCAGTAGGGAAGACTCAATTTGGAACATTCACTATA
Organism: Graphiurus murinus; assembly: GCA_004027655.1. Classification (NCBI taxonomy): domain Eukaryota; kingdom Metazoa; phylum Chordata; class Mammalia; order Rodentia; family Gliridae; genus Graphiurus; species Graphiurus murinus. The sequence goes on along the minus strand of PVLC010002143.1, from coordinate 74,986 downwards.
GGTATAGGGTCGGTGGCAATAGGATTTCACATGGGAAGAAAACATTGAGCTCAGCTCTAAACACTGCACCAGTAGAAGGGGCTCTGGAGCAGGGTGGGGGTCAGAAAATGGAACATTACAAAGGGGAAACATTATGGCAGGAGGGATGCTAGTTAAACTGGCCTAATGGGACTCCTGATGAAAAAGAGGCCAACGTGCTCAGATATCAGGGCCAGGAGGCTGAGCATCCCAATCAGAGATCAAGGGTGGGGGTTCTCCCTGAGCTGCCTTAGCAGGGCTCTTGCTATACTTGACTTTCCCAAGACAATGCAGATGGGCCCAGGAGAAGGTTCAGGAATCCACTCAGATTTGCTCTTGCAGAATCTCCTTGTCAGCCATGTCAGTGTGCCCACCTCTGCAGCTCTTCCTTCTTGAAGTAAGAATGGAGGCCAAGCAGAGCATCCAGTGTACATCTGTGGAATGTCCACATTTGGGGGCTGTGATAGCTCCACCAGGCTGGGAGCCCCAGCACTTCCAGTGGACAGCAATATGCGGCCCCAAGTGAAGTAGCTGGTCCCAGGTCTCACCTTGGTGTGCAGGGCTGGCAGGAGCCCTTTCGAGGGGCACAGAGTTATGGAAAAGAGAATGGAACCAGAGCAGGAATACTGGAATCCATCATTGTAGGCACAGACTGAGGGAGACCACTGGTCAGCCTTTGAGCTTTGTAGATATGCAAAGGTAGAGCTGGAAGATCCCCCAAACATCCCAAGGAGGACAGAGCTTCATCTGCTTGTCTCCTTATCTGCATGGGAGCAAAAGAGGCAAAATGATGTTGGGTTGCTCAAGAGCTGAGTTATTCTAAAGACTGGAGATAAAAGGAAATCAATGACTGAGTAGGACAGATATGCAGAAGCCAACAGTACTGCAGCATGCTCTCTGTGAGCTCTGGGTTTCATTTGAGCTACATCATCCTGGTTTAGGGAAAACAAGAAGACTGGGTTTTAATCCAGATTCTGCTACCTGCTCAGTGTGTGACCTTGAGCCAGCCCCTCACCCTCTCTGGGCCCGATTGTCCCCAGGGCAAAGCACCGAGGAGAAATCAGCCACATAGACATAAAAATGGGCTTTGCCAACTGGCAAGCAGCTCAAGTTAAGGAAGTGTACCTTGCTGGAGGTAGAAGAAAAGCAGGAGGCCAAGGTGATGCAGGAATGGGCACCTCCTTCAGCATAAAGTACCATGGTCAGTGCTATGTTTTGTTGGATAAGTGTCTGTTAAAGGCCCATGTGCTGAAGGCTTGATTCCCAGCTCGTGGTGCTACTGGAAGGTGGTGGAACCTTTAAGAGGTGGAGTCTGGAGCAGAGTGATTAAATCATGGAGTCCCACCCTCAAGAGGCATCACAGGTGAGTTAGCTCACACCACCAACAGCATGTTATTTTAAAGTGAGATCACCCTATGTGCTTGGCTCTTTCTGCATATGTCCACTTCTATATCTTCTTGGCCATCATGCTGGGACATAGTGAAGGAAACTTCACCGATGTGTGAACAGATGAGACTGCCCAATTTTGGACTATCAGCTTCCAAAAGTGTGATCTAAATAACCTATTTTCTTTATTAAGTCACCAGCTTTGTATATTGTGTTATGGCAACATACAGTGGACTGATATAAAGGGAGATCTCTTTTAGGACAGCTACACTGTTTCATCTGTCTCTCACCTCCACGTCCAGACCAAAGTCTAGCATAGAGCTAATTCCTGTGAAATCCGTTCACCTGCAGGTCACACCAAAACTCACACCTGAAAAAGGCTGCACCGGGTGACACATGAACACCACTCTCCATTGTTTGTTCTATCTGCCTTTGATGGAGGAATCATGGGCCATGTAGGGAAATCAGGAGCCATCCTTACATCTCCATATTAAATGTTTATGTACCATTTCCTCCTGCCCTTTCCATTCCCCTTTCCCCTCTTATTTCTATTTGAGAAAAATGTGTTCAAACATCCCCTGCTGCCCTGCCAGGGACAGAAAGTTTGTGTAATGTTGGTGTAACATTTTGGAGAATGAACGCAACATTCATGTCTGTTTGCCCATCAGAATATCGATTTCCTCCGGAAATGAAATGTCACGTCCATGAAATCCAAGAAATAGTAGAGAAAGAAAACCACTGTTGACACATCTGGCTCTGAGCAGCTTTTACAGAGCCTTAGCTATGCCACCTCCCTCTGTTCATGTCAGCTGGCATAGGATAGCAAACAGAGGGAAAGACCGATGCCAGGTGTTCATTCTCATCTCTCATTCCTCTTTGTAGTCAGTGTTATTTGAACCCTAAAAAAACACAGTAATATTAGTCTTTGGCATATTTGGTATATTGAGCATTATCATCACATGCTATGCTGACAAGGCCCTGGCAGAGGAAAGACAGTAGCTCTGTGTCTCAGTGATCAGAGCCCGTTTCTTCCAAAGACAGGAGGATCTACAGGAAGGAGCTGATGGGCACCAGGTGGTCCGTATGAAGATGTAAAAGGTTGCTGTAGAGAAGCCAGCTGAGCACAGGTGAGAGCATGGACCAGCAGCAGATAGAGCCATCTCTCTCCAATTGGGATGCTCTGTAAGGCTGGACCAAAGCCATGTGTCCTAGGCAAGGAGGCTGAACACAGATGGGGCCCTGTGCTTTGTTGAGCCTGGCTTGCACAGGTATCTACAGGAGCTTATACAAGTGTCTACACAGGAGTGCAGATGGGTGTCTACACAGCAAGGACTACTAGGGGAAGACTCAGTGGCTCCTCTCCTTGGGGCATGCTCATCCATCCATAGTCATCTGGAGCCACCTATTCTGTCCACTGTGACATCATGGTGAGTGATAAGCAAATCTGAATGGTCCCTGCCATGGCAGGATTTACCCTGGATCTCAGTCAACATCATCACTGCTATAATTCAAAAGAACTGACCACACAACTTAGAGGAAAGGAGGTCTATTTGCTCACAGTTTTTGGAGATTTCAGGCTCAGTCTGTGTGTGGCTAGTGTCTGGATTGTAGTCAGTGTTATTTGGCATATTTGGCTCTGAGCAGCTTTCAGGGATTTCAGGGCATAGTGGCCGGGAAGCAGAGAGAGGGAGAGAGCAAGGGATCTGCTCTCACATCACGGAGGCCAAACGCAAAACAGCTGGCAACTAAGGAGATTCCAAGACAAAAGCACAGGCCCTAAGCCGCCCTCCCAGGGACCCACCTCTCCAGTCACACTCCACTTGCCTAGGTCACCACCTAGCAAATCCATTACAATGGATTTACCCACCGGTGAGACTACAGCACTCATGACTTAATTACATCAGCTCTGAACATTAATACATGAGCTCTTCAGGGACATTCTAAATATGTATAACCACAACACACTCCAGTGCATATGAAAGAAAACTCACCAGTTCTTCTAAGTGCTACCAAGGAAATGAGCAGAGCTGAGAGGAGAAATAAACAGTCACGCTGGAATGCCGCTGAAAATGAGAAGGGACAGAAGCTGCATGGGCCCGGACCAAACCCTGGGGCCTGGGGAAATAAAAAGGATGAATGCAGAAGCAAAGGGGTGATGAACGCCGGGAGCTGTCAGGCCCAGATGAGTCACGGGAGCAGGTGTCCTGCCCCTGCGGCTCACGCTCCTCCTGCCAAGCCCATTCCCCACATGGGTGCCTGGAAATTATTCTTCCATGTCACGGGCTACCGAGCATGCTGGGCGAATCTGGCTTGGCATGTTCCTGGCTTCTCTCTGTTCTTCTTTTCCTTTCTCTGACATCTGTAAAAGATCATCACCAACTCTAGCTGCTTCCGGATCTCAGAGGAGAAACACTGCTCATGGCATTGGGTCTGTCCTCAGGCAAGGTCTCGGGGGTATAAGAATGAGGGGACTCTCCCTCTCATCAGCCCCCTTCCACCTTCCCACCCTGGAGTTTGCAAAGAACAACTCCTATGGAGCAATTTCAGGTTTCAAAGATCTCCTCCCGAGAGCCTACTTAGAATGCAATGCCTTAGAAGGCAATGCTAACATAATCCCAAGAAAAATAGTTCTTTTCTTTCTCCAATCTTCTGTTTAGGAACGAATTCCCATCCCAGGACAACCTCTGGAAATGCTTTCCTCCAGTTCTGGCCTGTTTAGCTCTTTAAACCAAGAGAATAAGCAAAAGAGCTGAAGCAACCCAGCAGGGACATTGGATTTATGACCACAAAGAGATCCCTACAGGTCTGTAGAGAGCTGGGGAAATAACAATGCCAGATTTCAAAATCAGCACCTTTCTCTTTAGCAGTGGTTAACATTAGACTTTTCTTGAAAAAAAATTTTTTTTTGCTGTGGGTGACACTATTTCAAATGAGTTTAAGCAAACAAGAGAGCTCTGTCCACCTGCCGAGTTGAAAAGTCCAAAGAGCAGGCATCTCCAGCTTCAGCGATGGATGGACGGGCTGAGATGGCTTCTAGTCTGTTTTCCTCCCTCGACTGTTTGCTGCCCCCAAGCGCTGCCTACAGGATGTCACAAAGCCATTAGTAGCCCCAGATTCACACTTGGTGGTTTACAGCTGCAGGGGTGCAGGGGCAGCCCAGAAACTTCCCTGGGGAAACACCTCCAGGAGCAGAGGCAGGTAAGGGGCATGGTCATCCTTCAAAGCACTGACTTCCCAGGACTACAGAGAGGAACTCTCACAGACAGCAGCAGTGGACTCTGGGACCAATACTCACCCACTGAGGTCACCACCATCCACACTTGGCTAAACCCAGTGGCTGTTCCTCAGTTCTTGTCCTCACCATGAAGCATCCTGACCTGAGGGTCACCCCCTCTGCCTGCAAACACTTCTTCCCCCTGCTCAGGTCTCCTCCCCTTTCCCCCCTTAGACAGCTCTTCCTCTGCTCCCCAATCTCCTTGACCTGGAATCCTCCAGCCTCGGTTCAGGCTCCCCTTCCCTACCTCAGTGAGCTCCTCCCAGGCCTGTTTTTAAATACCTAGAATATGCTGATGATAATGTTTCAGTCTGGCCTGTAGACCCTTCTCCTGTGCACCCAGCTGCCAACTCGACATCCATCCACACCTGGACATGACCAGGTATGGACTGCGCATGGCAGAGAGGAACCTGCTGTCCCTGCCCAAGCCTTCCCACACAAGGGCCGGGCAGCTCCCACCCAGCTGTCTCCAAATCCGAACCCCTAGGACCATCCCTTTTCACACCCTCATCCAATCCATAGGAAAACCCATCAGCTCTACTCTTCATGTGTCCCCAGAATCCCACCATTCCACCCTTCTCTGCCACCTCCAACCTGGCTGGAGCTACCATCACCCCTCTCTTGCCCAGGTTCCTGCAGGAGCTGCTGCATCTTCCTGCTTCTGCTTTTCAATGCCATGGGGTCGTCTAACACGAGATCAGAGGTGAGGACAGAGCAATTGTTTTCCATTTGGTGCAAAGAAAAAAGGTGCCCATAGCCAGGAGACCACACTGGCTTCTGCATTGTCACTGCCACCATTGACCTCTCTCCTGGCCTCCACGAGTCCCCCAGTCTTGTCCTGCACACTCCTCACATGGTCCTTGATGCCCTCATGCCCTCTCTGAAGGAGCCTTTTCCCTCTGAGCCTCCCTCCCAGCCTCCCATCGCCATCAGCTCCGGGATCACCACGCCTCCTCACGGATCCCTCCCCTGCACCATAGCTGGCCCCTTTGCCCTCTCCCAGAACCTCTCACATCCAGCCCCTCTGACCGCCAGTGTCTGTGACTGCCGTTCATGGGTTAGCATTTTGTGTGCAGGCAATGCATGGGGTGTTCCCCTGAGGCTGGGAACTGAGTCTCTTTGCCCATAATTCACCCCAGCCTCCAGCACACTGCAGCACCTAGCAGACAGTAAGTATCCACCAGGCAAATGGCCAAGTGCCCCAAACTCATCAGGCCTATGCTGCCCATGGCCTGAAGGGAAGGCAGCTCCTACAGATGTGGCTGTATCAGGGCCCCTGGGGGTACGAAGTTGGTCTAGGTGCCTCTGCATAAGGTCCCTGGCTTCTGCTGGCCCAGGCGGCAGGTGCAAGGAGAGGCATCTGGAAAAGTCTCCTTGGACCAGTAGGTTCAGTGTTTGCAAGCCATGCCTTGTCTCAGGAGGCCAAAGATCAGGTTGTAAGCCTGAAGGACAAAGGAGGCTGTCAGGGAACAGGGCCATCTTAGCTTCATGTCACAAGACTCTTTCCTACCCCCACCCCTGTCGTCTGGACAGGAAAGAACAGGACACGGCCATTTCTCACTACTAGTCTTTGAACCAGAAAGCCAGAGCACCCCGGTTTCTGCTGCCTCCTTAATAAACTCCTCCCACTATAGTTGGGACCTCGAGCTCCCTTTCAGCATAGGGAGGGATAGAAAGGTGATACGGATGATTACAGGATGGGCTTTGACTTCTGTCCGACAGACTCCCTAGCAGAGCCCCGAAGTACCATTTATCTTATCAGACCCTCAGAGCTGATGAGGTTCTTCCTCTCCAGGGGCTGTGGCTGCGGCTATTCCACTCGGTCTTCACGGCTGGTTCTGCCACCCCTGCAGCAGCAGGTCAGTTTCCCAGACTAAGTTTCCGATGCTGCTATGTTCTTTTCCTCATGCATGGGGGGTTGCGTTTCCAAGAGGCCATCTGATCATCTCTGAGAAACTAAATATGAAAACAGACAAGCCTGACCGGGAAGCCTCCTCCTTCTCCATAGCACCTGACCTGGAGAGTAACCTGTTGTTACTCAGATTTGGTGGAAGTCAGACCATTATGCCTAATATAAAAATCCAGGAGACCACAGAACAATCCCTGTAACAGTCATCCCCACCTGGCCAGGACTGGATTAATCACTGGCGGCTTTCCTGATTTTTGTCTCTGCTTCCAACTTAGGATCAAAGAAAGCCAAATATGGTCAGCTAAGCAGTCCTGGCAGAACCTTGCTTCCAGTCAGCTGCCCCCAGCGTCCCCAGAACAATGACCATTGTCAGGATCCACTGGGACCCCCCCCCTTTTCTACTGTGAAACTTCCCGTTGCCCTGCCTGTCTCTGTGTCTCCTCCAAACAAAAGTGATGGTGACGACTCCCTCGCCTCAGCAAGTCCTGAGTTAACAGCCTCTGCTTGTCCTCCTTTGGGGTCTTCGTTCAAGTCCACATCTTTATACCAGGTTTAGGTGTCTACCATGCACACGACAAGACACAAATAGGATCAACCGTGGACAGAAGTGGACCCAGCATCCTGGCCATCCCTGGCTCTCGGGCTTATTGGTCACATGATTGAAATTCATTGTGAGCTCAACCTGAAAGATCAGCAGCTGTAGGTGTTTTCGAAGCCAGTCCTTCTCCCTGCTGCCTCTACAGAGCCTGGATCCAAGGCCAGGCATCTCATGGCAGGGGTGAGCAAGCATCTGGGGGCTCCTGAGTCAGCTTCTTCCAAAGGCAGCAACTGTCATTAGCCCATTAGCCTGTTTTGAAAATTACTCCATGCTCCTTTGTTTTGCCTTTCTAAGTAAATGCCCCTTATGTTCCTCCACATCAGTCACCTTTGTTGGAAGCAATACCCACATTTAGGCACGCAAAATATAAGTCCAAGAAAAGGGTTCAAACCTCTTTATTGTCCATATTTTAGCCTGTCGGTGGCTGAGCCGGAAGGTTCCCAATCAGATTAAATGGAACATTCAGAAGCACTTGAGATGTAAGTTCCTTTCCTTAAAGACATAGCAGTCTAACTGATGATCACCAAGCCATATGCATGAACGTGCACAAACATGTAGAGCATATGTGCACACATAATGCACACAGACACAGATAAGCATGCATACACACATGTGCACATATGCTCTCATATGAACACACAAGTGCACACATTCACACATATGCACATATATACATATACGTACTGTGCATGCCTATGCACACACATGCATACAAGTACATACACATGCACATGGATATGTGTACCTGTTTCTGTGATGGTTAAGCTGGCTCATCAACTTGAACAGATTGAGAGACACCTAGAATTGGGAGACTCTGAGGTGTGGTGATGACATGATTGACATGTGCAGCAGCAGATTAAGGGGTAAGTCCCGCCCTGAGTGTGGGCAGCACGCTCTAATAGGCTGGAGGAGGCAGGGATGGAGTGAAGGGCTGAATGGGGAGGAAGTGGCATGGAGGCAAGCTCCATCCTTCCTGAGGCTCCAGCTTCTCAGACTGGGGCAGCTGCTGGTTCTCTGGCCCTGCAGCATGCAGGTGGCCGCTAGCTTCTGCGTGTAATCCACTAGGATAAATCCCCTTTTATGTTATACATATCCCTTGGGTTCTGTTTCTCTAGAGAACTGAATACAGATTTCATGCGTGCACAGATGTAGTATGCTTACATATACACAAGAACACATGAACATTTGCACACATGCTCATAATTCACATACTTGTGCACATATACACATAGGATACATGCAGGACACGTGTGCACACACACATGTGGTCACACCTCTCACACACACAGCTGCATACGAATGCACGTGCAGATATGCATGCACAGGTGCATATACACACATGATTTATAAGTTGCAAAGAAAAGGGGGGTGTGCACTTAGCCCCCACATTGTAGCACACATGTGCCACTGTCTTCTCGCTCCCCACCATTTTGCCACCCATCCTCACAGAGCCCCGTCTAGCAGAATATCGCTTGGCCTCTCTCCAAGACCCCTCTTCCGCCATCAGAGGATCCACGCCAGGCTGACGTGTGCTGACAGGCAGCTGCCGCTGACCGGAGCTGGGCAGCCCGCATGCCCGGGCATCTTGTTGGGCTCCGAGTCAACCACCCATCAGAATTCGTCAAAGCTGAGAGACAGATCTGCTCCTTGAGATAGACTGCCCAGGCTCCAATTCCAAGTTCACTTTATAAATCCCTGCTTCATAAACTGACCTTTGACTGACAGTGTTGTACTGAGTAACTGTGCAGAGATAACCTGCCAAAATATTATCCTTGGCGCCGTCCCCCCGGAGAGATGAATGCGCCATTTGCTGAACCCTGACTGCTGAGGCAGCGTTTGCTTAGACGGGGAAGCTGCTTTTCATTTATTAGGCTAAAAAATTATATCTGTGCATTAGGAGGTCCCGAGGCGAGCCTGGCAGATTATAAGTGCATGTCCGTTCCCTCGTCCATCCATCCATCCACTAATTTATACACTGTTGGTGGTGAGATCATAAATAGAATTAAATACACTTGGAAAAACACAGAACAAAAAGGAAGGGGCGTGTGTGTGGAGTGTGTGTATCCAGGAGGCTCATTTGATCATGATTAAGCTAACGTGCATAATTGTGCCGTGTATGTGACATTGAAAAACAAGAAGATACGACCGTTGATAACCAAACGGCTCGGGGCAGGTTAGGGAATGCATGAGAATTCTCATAGGATCCTAGCGCACCTCTCCAGAACAAGCGCCCCACTGGAACTTCATAGCAGCTCTGCTAAAATGGCAGGCACACGGGGAGAGAGGGCCAAGGAGCACCTGCCACGGGAGGTGCCTAATAAAATCCCGCTAAATAAATGAGTGGAGATGGAATGGAAAGACCCAAGCAGGAGTGAATTAGGAAAAAGCTAAATACTTTATCCCTGGTCTTATCTTCAGAAGCTCAGAGACTCTATCAGTTTTCTGTCACTGTAGAACCAATTATCACAAGTTTAGAGCCTTGAGACAAGGCATATTTATTTTGTCACTGTTTCTGAGGGTCAGAACAAGCAGGGCTTCACCGAGCCCTGGGTACAGGGGATGTACCTACAATGTGGGGTGGGCTGTGTTTCCATCTGAAGGGTCAAATGCGGAAGCATCTGCTTCCAAGCTCATTTGGGCTGCAGGACTGAGGGCCTGGCTTCCCGCTGGCTGGAGGTCAGAGGCCATCCACTGCCCCCGCTGTGTGGCCCCCTCACAAACTTTCTCTCAACATGGAGGTTTGTTTCTTGAGAGCTTGAAGGGGGCTCTAAGATCAGAAAGGACCCAGTCCCTTCTGTTAGGACTTTCCCTTGATTAGGTCAGGCCCACCCTGGAAAATCATCCTTTTGTTTAACTCAGAATCAACTGATCAGGGACCTTTAACACACCTGCAGAACCCCTACCCCTTCACGGGAGTCACAGAACCCTGCACTGGGAGGAAAAGTGAACTTGAATATCAATCAGGCTCTACTCCCCCATCCTGCAATCAGGCAGTGGTGGCTTCTGTAACACTCCCCACAGATAAGCAGGATATGCAGAGAGATTCCTTTCCCCAATCCCCCATCATGGGGCAGGAGGGGCTTAGCTTAGCTCTAGACCAATTGTACAGAACAGCTGACAAGTCCAGAGGTCCAGAGCCTGGCGTCCAGGATCCGTCACAGTGTCCTAGGGTTGCATCTCACAGGCTGAGACAGTGCCAGACAGGGCCAGGCTGTAGGGGGGGCAAGACAAGTTCCTGCAGGAAGAGTGGGCCAGAGGAGTCGCTGCAGAAGAGGCAGGGTGCAGGTGGATGAGCTGTGACTTTCTGGCCTCTCTGGTCTGGCTGTCCTTTGATGTTCCTTGTCTGTACCCCACATGGAGGATGCTGAGGCTGTCCATGGAAGCCAGACAGGTAGAGAGTGCATGTGCCGGACGACAGACAGGCTCCCCCCTGACCTGCTCTGCTGGACCCTGCTTCCCCACGCCCCCCCCCCCCAGACCTCAGCTTCCCTGCTGCCCTGGAGCTCTGGTCCCCAGGAGTACAGCTAGAGTAGGTTGGAATGGTCACAGGAGCATGCAAGTAACACACGTTTCTTGAGAACATGCAACTTGTTCACCAAATAAAATTCTAAAAAAGAGAGAGAGAGAGAGCCAGAGAGCCATAGATTATGAGCAGTGTTCTGATGTCCAGAGAAGGACAGAGTATCATGAGCAAGAACTCTCTAGAAGTTATATTGGAAGGTAGGTCATACTGTTTATCAACAGTAAGAAAGAATAGAAACAGTCATCCTGCACCACCCATAACTCCTCCCCCAAACTACCTAGCTACTGAACTCCAGACCTACCCCTCAATGGAAGGCCTCCTGGGTGACTTTAGGTTTATAATAGTTGGTACAAAATCCTCGTCTTAGAGATTTTACTAGTGCACGTTGATTTCCATATCCATAAAATAGGGAAAATAATAGAAATAATAGCACTTTCACAACGCACTGGGGACGGCCCTGCAGCCCAGCTCGTACCAGAGAAGCAGCCCTGCAGTCAGGCAAAGAGACAATCCTCCATCACTGTCACCTGAGCTGTCCCTGAAACGAGGACTCAGGAGGGCAGGAGGGACCAGGTGTGGCCACCACCTGGAGGCAGGGGATGGGGGAGGGGCCTGAACCCTTGGGAGAGGCCCAACCAAAAGAAAGACGAGAAGGGCTGGATACCCATGTCCACCCGTCACCTTCTCAACACTCAGATATCCTGGGAGCGGGCAGTGGTGATGCCCCCAATTATTGGAAAACTAATAAAATACCACTGGCCTCCGTACTCATGGGTTCCATGTGTATGAACCCAAAATATTTCTTTAAATTGCATCTGAGCCAGGCATGGTGGAGCATGCCTATAATCCCAGTACTTGGGAGGCAGAGACAAGAAGATCACAAGTTCAAGGCCAAGCCTCAACAATTTAGCAAGGCCCTCAGCAATGTAGCAAAACCTATTTCAAAATTTGAAAAAAAAAGAGGCTGGGGGCTTTAGCTCAGAGGTTGAATTCCTCTGGGTTCAACCCCCAGTACCACACACACACACACACACACACACACAAAATTGCATTTGTACTGAATATGCATAGACATTTTTTCTTGATTTATTACCTAGGTAATACAGAATAGCAATTATTTATGTAGCATTTACATTGCAGACAGTGTAGTAAGTAACATAGAGATGATTTCAAGTTTATGGGAGGACTTATGGAGGTTATATACAAATACTATGCCATTTTTGTTTGTTGCTGTACTGGGGATTGAATCCAGGGGCATTCTACCTCTGAGCTCCACTCCCAGCCCTATTTTTTATTCTTTATTTTGAAACAGGGTCTCACTAAGTTGCAGAGGGCCTCACTAAGTAGCTGAGGCTGCCCTGGAACCCAGATCCTCCTGTCTCAGCCTCCCAAGTACTGGGATTACCAGCATGCACCACCACATCTGGCTCTATGCCATGTTTTTTAGGAGATGTGAGCCTCCTTGGATTTTGGTATCTGAAGAGGTCCTGAAACCAATCTCCCATGGGTACTACAGAACAGAAGTATGATTGGTTTATGGACTATGCTAGGTCTTCTGTTTCCATAACAAATTCTGAGCTAAAGAACTTACTTATAACAGGCTGATTTGGGCTCACAGTTTTCAGGGTCCAGTCCATGATTGGCTGGCCCCTTTGCTTTGGGCCAATAGTGATGCAGCAAGAATACAGAGGAACAAAAACAGTCATTTCAAGACCAGGAAGCAAAAGAGACAGAGAGGAAGAGACAAGGTCCCGCCATCTGTTCTGCCGCACTCTCCCAATGATCTAAAGACCTCCTCTGGGTACCACCCCTTAAAGATTTCACCACTTCCCCATAGCGCCACCGTGGGAACCGAGGCTTTAGCAAACAGGCTTTTAGGGGACACTTCGGTATTGGAAACAGAGACAAGGACGCCCCAGGGCCCTCTTCAGCAGGTCTCAGCAACCAGCCTGGCCATCCTTCATCTGTGTCTGACAGATCGCTTGACAATTCAGATGTCCAGCCCTGCTCAAGGCTCTAGCTTGTGTTGTGGAAAGCTCACCGCACTGTGGGGAGTTTTCTCCCTGGATTTCAACCGCCCTTCGATCTGACAGGGTGATACATTGCAAGGAAAGATAGCGTGTACATTAGTATCTGCATTTAAGACAACTCCCAAGGGGTTAAAATCCAATTACCGCCTGAACGGAGCTCTGCTTCTCCGTTCTCAATTAATTACCGAGCGCTCCCATTTTGAACCTCTCTTCTCTTCCCCGCACATTTCCCCAGAAGATGAAAATTGCTGCACAAATCATTTTCGGCAAGGAAGTGTTAGTGGGTGAAGATATTTATCTTGGGTGAGCAGGGTCAGACCAGAGCCTACGGGAGTAGAGTACAAGGCGCACAACCTCCCTGGAGTGGGCATCACAGAAGTGGGAAGATCGGGGACTTTAACACAAGACAGCCTGGTACTGAACCACAGCCCATGAGGCTTCGAGGCCATGCACCAGGGGACTGAGAAACAGAAGGGACATGCTGCTGTTCCCCAAGCAATGACATGTTGGCTGGAAGAGTGTGACACGTGGGCTGGGCTCTCACCTCCGTGCTCGGCCTTGGAAAGCAGCACTAGGTTGTCCTCACGTGGACCTGATCTCTCAATTGCTCTTTGCTCAAGCTAATTCGCATGTGAGGCTCCGTTCCCTGAGCACACACACGAGCCGACGTGATAAAGCCGCCACCTGGCAGGGATAGCTTCCCGGGATGAAAAGTTTTACCAAGAATAGCCAGTCAAGGGCAGGCAACGCGAAGCCAGGATCAATAATCCTCTGGCCTCAATTCCCATTCCTCCCAAGTGTCTGCAAAGTAGGAGGGAGGGGGTTAAGGAGGTTCCACAAGACACAGGAAGGACGGGAGCCTGGGCAGGTGGCATGGATGTCCCCAGTGGCAAACTCAGGAGGGCCAGAGGGAGAAGGGACACCATCCTGTCAGGCACCTGGCAGATCTCGGCTGCAGCAGTTCTTCTTGACACATCAGCATAGAAGCAGCATAGTATGTCTCCAGGCAGCAAGGGTGGCATCCCTCCTATGCCCTGTCCAAAGGCGTGTCCTGCCCAGATCCATCTGCAGCATCCTGGAGCTCTCTCCAGGGACAAGGAACTGGAAGTGGATTCCGCTGGCCTAGGGTTTCTGACTAGCTATGTGGTTCAAGAACATGAGCATCTCACTTTTCCAGGACCTCTGGCTGGACCATTGTCTTTCCAAGCATCTGGATGGCCCAAGGGACAGGAACACAGTGAAGGGGGGGGGGTTCAGATCACTTCTTGCCTCTTGGGGACAGCAGGCAGGACTGGGCCTGGGAGAAGAGAGAGGAGAGCCCTGGGCATTTCCCAGGGACCATGCAGGATGCCCCTCAATGCATAGCTCTCAGGACAATGAGGCTCCAATAGGAGTGTTTCTAACCCTGCAAAACGAGGCCAGGAGGACTCAGGAGACTTGTTCAGAGCCCACAGCTAGGCAGTGATGGAGGTAGGACTTGAAAGCAGCTGTGTGTGGTCTGAGCACTTCTCTAACCCCAGTCTGTCTCCCAGAGAAGAACATGCATGCAGGTGCAGGGATCAGAGCCCTGGGTGCAGAAGGGCTGCAGAGCCCCAGGACTTGAGCACTCTACTGGCTTAGACATCCCTACACCCCATTGGCCTTGGAACCCCCATAGAGCCACCATGTCCCCACCCGCAGCCTCCTGTACATCTCCAGGCAGACTCTACAGCCTGCATCTTCCAGGCTCTCCTGGGCCTCCAGAGCCTGGAACAACCTCAGGGCCAGTCAGCCCCAAACATCAGCCTCTCCAGATGCCACATTCCAGGACGTCCCCAGCCTGCCTGGGCGGAAGCCACTACCCTCCTGCTCACATGGAGCTGCCTGCCAGTGCAGCTCAGGGCCAACTGATGGGCTCCAGGGCATCTGTCCTGAAGCCATTCAAGGCCACCAGTGGCTCTGCAAACTCAGAATCAATTAGAGCTCATATTTATTGAGGGTTTGCCACGCACTCAGACTTTAAGCACTATTTTATTCTCTCCTTATGGCAATGCTATGAGGTGGGTATGTTATTCTTATTTTATTCTGTTATGTATTTTATTTTAAGTTTGAGAAAACTACAGCCCAGAGATGGCAAATAAACTAACAAGAGAGAGAGTGAGCAATCAAACCCCGACTTTTGTTATTCCAAAACTAACATGCAGGTTCCTTAAAGATAGAGCATGGCGGCACATACCTGTAAACCCAGTATTAGGAGGCTGAGACAGGAGGATTGCAGGTTCAAGGCCAGCCTCAGAAACTTAGCAAGACTCTGTTTCAAAAGTTAAAAATAAAACAAAAAGGGCCAGGGTATAGCTCGGAGGTAGAATGCCCTTGGGTTCAATCCTCAGTACAAAAAAAAAAAAAAGATATATATGTATATCTCATGAATGTGTATATATACATGTATATGCATGTATGTTATATGCATGACTATGTAGATATAAAGACTATATATACACACATGCATATATATATTTATAATAAATAACTACATACCTAATTTTTCACTTATTTACACATTTCTATTTGTTTCTCTTGGGATTCAGTTTATATGCCAGAATGATATTATATTGTTTAGACAGCTTGAGCGCTTTAGCTCAAATTATTTTTATAATGATGTCACTTAAATGAGTGTAAATATAAAGCTAGGTGTAAACTGCTTATGCTCACAGCTCTTATGCAACTATAGAAACAAAATAAATCTACAATTCAAATACAAGCAGAACTATAAGACCAATAAAATTCAAATTAACATCACAAAGGTGACTGATGGTGCTGTTGGCGGCAGGCAACCAAGTAGACGTGTTGGGTGAGAAAGATGTATTTGTGGGTTCCGGGTTTGATGCATCAACTGGGGTCTTTTGCTTTTGAGAATGATGAACCGCCAATTAATTCATCATTATCATTGTCTTTACTTTCTTTTTTAACAATGGACTCATTTCCAACCACCCATCCATTATCTTTATGGACCCATCAATTTAGACAGGGAACACAAAATTTATTACTGGGGGGAAAAAATCTGTAAATACAATTTCCTTTGAATTCTCCATGAAGTGGTGACTCTTGTCAGGCTGAGCCCAGGAGAGCAGGGGCACCTGTTGGTCCTGAGTCAAGAGCAGTGATGTGGGGTGCATGGAGCTTTGGGCTTCAACCACCCCCAGACTCTTCGGCTTCCATGTACTGTTCTCTTTTTTTCTCTTTTATTTTTTGTTTTTGATACTGGAGTTTGAACTCAGGGGCATTCTACCCCCATGTCCAACCCCAGTACTTTTTATATTTTTATTTTGAAACAGAGTCTCTCTAAGTTGCTGAGAGTCTCACTAAGTTGCTGAGACTGACCTCTAACTTGCGATCCTCCTATCTCAGACTAACAAGTACTGGATGGAATTGCAGGTGTGCACCACCATGCCTGGCTTCTCTTCCATGTTCTTAAGGGGTGGGGGAGGGGAGGCACCAAAAAGATGAATTCTCTTCTGGGGGTACAAACAGTATTAAAAAAAATGCCACTTATAGACACCAAGGCCACCCATTTAGTAGGAGGTCACCACCTGATGCTGCAGACAGAAGCTCCCTGGTGGATGTTTGAGGTCACGATTCCCTGAAAACACAACATCTATAAGTCCCCTGGAACACCTTGCAGACCCTTGCCTGTACCTTCAGTCCAAAAAACTCTGCTTTGTGCCGGGATCCATAACAAATCATGAAACCCTGACAGCTTGACCCAGAACCTCAAATGAGCATCCTAGATGGGAAGCCAACACTGGTACTTTAGCTGCAGAGGCATCTTTGCTGGGATACTTGTTACAAACGCCCTTTAAAGATGCCATTTGCAAATACGAGCTGAGTTTCCATCTGAGGGTGGCAGCTTGGTGGTGGCTCTGCTGTCTGCCATGCGGAGTCATGTCAGGGACCATGTCTGCTGCAGGGAACTAGGGGTTCCAAACCTGCTTATGGAAACAGCTGGTTTCCATCCCCTCTCCAATCAGTCAGAAGTTGTGGACTAGTCTGCCCCGGTTACCATAACAAATACCACAGCCTGGCTTAGACAACAGAAATGTATTTTGTCACAGTCCTAGAGGCTAGAAGCCTGAGATCCAGGTGTTGGAGGGCTGATTCCTCCCCAAACTTCTCTCCTTGGCTTGTCCTTGGGCATTTCTCCTTGTATCTGTGTCCTAATCCTGCCGTCAGATAAGGATAGCAATCAGATTGGATTAGGGCCACCCTAGTGACCTCAACTTAGTCACCTCTTTAAAGACCCTGTCTCCAACTCCAGGCATAGTCTGAGGCATTGAGGGTCAAGACTTCAACATATGGATTTGGGAGAGACACGGTTCAACCTGGGGTAGCACTACAGAAGGCTCCCGACAGCTGCCAGCACAGTCTCCTCTTGGCTTGGTGAGGATGGTCACACCTTGAAATGTCCTGGGCTGGAGGTAAGAGCTGGGACCCACCCCAGAGGGTCAGACCCAGTAGAGTAAATCAGAGCATCTCTACAGAGCAGTTGTGCGTAGTCTAAGCACACAGCAAGGAAATCTAAGCATTTCTCTAATTACTGCAGGTTAATTAGTTCTCCTCACCATTTTAGAAAGGAAGAGCCACTTGAGTGCGGCATAAATCACGGAAATCTACTCCCTGCCTGCCAGGAGCCGGTGGGAGGAGGGCTCTTCAGTGCTGAGACCTTGCTCTCCTGCTTAGCCAGCCACCAGTTCCATGTGTGATGAGAACTCAGCTTTGAAAATGTTCAACAGGTGGGAGAAGACCCAGGAGGCCGTAACCATTACCCCAAGACGAGGCGGGTAAACACCTTTTCCAAAGTAGATATCCAGAGAAGAGGCTAGAATTTCCTCCTGGAAATTTCATTGTTCTTATTTCATTGTTCATTATTTCATTGTTCTTTCTTTGAGCACCTTTTCCATGCCGAATCCCACAAAGAAGAAACAAGAACAACTTCCCCATCAGACCTGTCTCCACCAACCTATCCATCAGGAGGTCGGACCCATGGCTTAGCTGAGTCTTGGGCTGCAGCCCGGTAGATCAGCTTATACTGTAACCAATGAAGAGCATTAGTGCGGGGGGCAATTCTCTTACACCAATGTTTCATTTGCTGTGCGCACTTAGGAGACCACGATGGGTGTTGGCTGTGTTTAGTTTTCAGTTTGCTGCTTTGGCCTCTGGCAGGTCGCTGGAACTCCTCAAGCCTCTTACAGTCTTTTCCTTTTTGTAAAATATGCTTTTATTGGTGCATTATAATTATGCATCATAATGAGATTCAGAGTGATAGGAACAAACATGCACACAGAGGTTGGTGTGTTTCCCTGCAAAACCCACACAGCTCCCTTCCCCCCTGCCCCATGCAGACCACTGAGACCAGGATTGATAATTCCATATCTGTACATAGCATTATTTGAACTGTTTTTTTCATCAAGGCTCTTCCCTTCACCCTTCTGTTTCCCCCTCTTTCATCTAAAGTCCCTTTTGTTCCCCAATTTCTCTCTAGCTTCCACATGTACGAGAAAACATACAATCCTTCACTTCCTGAGACTGGCTAACCTCACTCAGTATATTATCCTCCAGCTCCATCCATTTTCCTGCAAATGTTCTTTATTGATGTCATTGTTGAGCTGAAGGTGATGCTATGGTTTGAGTGTCTTCCCCAAAATTCATGTTGGAAACTTAATCACCAAATTCATGTTTTGATGTTATTCAGAAGTTGGGCCTTAGCCGGGTGTGGTGGCCTATGCTTGTAATCCCAGTACTTGGGAGGCTGAGACCGGAAGATTTGGGTTCATGGCCAGCCTCAGCTACTTAGTGAGGCACTCTGCAACTTAGAGAGAGCCTGTTTCAAAATAAAGAATAAGAAATAGGACTGGAGATGTAGCTCGGAGGTAGAATGCTCCTGGGTTCAATCCCCAGTACCATGAAAAAAAAAAAGAAGAAGAAGTTGGGCCTTCCTTCAGGAGGAAACAGGGATTACATGAAGTCATGTGAGTAGGGGCCTATGATGGCATTAGTGGGTTCCTATAGGGAATAAAGACTTGTTGTGTCTCACCACATAACTCCCTCCACCATGTAACACCCTCCACCATGTCACAGTGCAGCAAGAAGGCCCTCACCAGATGCCAGCACCAATGCTCTTAAACTTCCTAGCCTCCAGAATTGTGAGCTAAAGAAACCTCTGTTTTTTTTTAATAAACCACCTGTCTTCAGGTGTGTTGTTACAGCAATGGAAAACATGCTAAGACAGATGCAGAAAGAGTGAGAATGTGAGCAGGTAGGCTGCAGGTTCCACCAGTTATCCTGAAGCCGAGCAGAAGTTCTATCAGGAATGACAGAGACCACATGCAGTGGCTCCCGCTAAACATGGAAGGGGGGGTGGTATTTGAGCATGTGCATTTAAATATCTCTGCTCCCTCCCACTACCTCACCAAAGTTACAGTGGAGGCATAAAAGCAGCGTAAACACACAAGGACAGAGATGTAGTGAGGATAAGACAGAGGAATGAGTGGAAACCTTTTGGAAGTGACAAGCAGATGACAAAGTGCTAAAGGACGTAGCTGCAATGGAAGCCTGCATGGCCAGAGGGATTCAGAAGGAGCTGGACCAATTGGCTTCAAGACTCCCAGGAAAGCACCAACAAGCCCAGGACCAGGTGTTTCCAAGGTGAATGAAAACACAAAACAGAGCTAACATGGGGGATAGCTCTGCACAGGAGCTACGCAGCCCCAGGGCCGTCCCTAAACACAAGCAACCAACGGACCGTCCTTCCTTATCCCAGCTAAGATGATGGTCCTTGCTCTGCAGGTTTGCACATCTGAGAACAGGGATAAATCACTGAACTGAAATCAGTTAAATCCACATGCCAGGTGGATGACCACACTCTTCCCTTCCCCTTTGCTCCCTCAGTGCTGGAGGTCAACTCCCCAAACCCAGAGATGGCGTACTTTCCTGGGGAGGCTGCCAGGCCCTCTGACACTGCCTACCTTTTTAGTCCACAGGGATCCCACGTAGAACCAGCTCCACCTTGTAGGAGGATCATCCAGGGAATTGTGTTGATCTCACACTTTTATTATTGTTTTGCACCTCACTCTGAAATAAAACCACACAAATATTTTAGAAAGGGCTGTAACGTAAAACTCAGAGACCAAAACCAGTGAGGAACTGAGAGGAAAGAGAAATAATGCAGGAAACAGGAGAGAGAAAAAATCCCTCTATGTAAAATTGATGGTCGCCGAGATAGAAGGGAATATATCATATCCTTGAAAGAACAGGATGTTCTTTTAAAAAAAACACATGCACACACAGATTCAGAGAACAAGGAAAAGCTTTTAGAAATTAAAAATCATGCCAGTAGAATTTAAAATGTATCTAGAAGAATAGAAAAGTAAAGTTGAAGAAATTTCCTAGAAAGTAAAACAGAAATACAAAGAGGTAGAAAATAGCAGAGAAAAGAGAATTACAGAATCAGTCTAGGAGACCAAAGTATTGACAGAAGTTCCAGAAAGGGAGCAGAAAAATCGAAGGGAATAAAATTTTTCAGAAAGAAGGGACTGAGATGTCTAAGCAAAGGGACCTGTCAAATATCCAGTAAAACCAGTGGCCAAGTCCAGGCCCAAGACGCATGAGGTAGAGTTGCAGAACACCAGGGACCAAGAGATGATGATACTAAAAGCTTCCAGAGGGAAAAAGGTTGCCAGAAGACCAGGAACCAAAATGGAGTTCGATTTTCACTAGGATTTTGGGAGGAAACCATTCAAGTTCAGAGGGGAAATCTCCGGCCTGGGCCTCTGGACCCAGTTAAGTTGTGAATCGAGGATTCTCCAACCTGAGTGACCCCAAAGCATTTGTGTTCCGGAGGTGAGTCAAAATTGGCAGGACTCTCCAGAGAAGACCTGGGCTCTGGTGAGCTGTGGCCACAGCCAGGATGGCCAGGCCTGGACAGTCCATCTCGAGGGTAGTCAGCCCCGGAGAGGAAGAGGAAGAAGGCAGGGGTAATGCTACCAGAATGCAAGTGACACTGGGAGTCTGGATGGGGCCTGGGGACACATTAAGGATAGGCGCATGCCAAGGAAGCAAATGAGAATCCTGGTAGTTATTCATTCTAGGGAAAACACAAAGTTGATCAGGAAAGGAAATGTAATCATAGAACTACTTTGTGGCTCAGCTGTGAATAATAATTACATAATTATGCAAATGCTGAATATTGATCTAACCACAAATTATGGTACTGGGAGGAGGGAGGGAGACGGGGAGTCATTTGTGCGTGTGCATGAGCACAAATGTGTGTGTGTGTGTGTGTGTGTGTGTGTGTGTGTGTGTATGGAAACTTCCAGCTGCTGTTTGTCAAGGTGATAGAAGCAAAGTATAGGGAGTTGAATCTTCATCCTTCCACTGGAGAATCCATGGAAAAGCAACTAGAATTAAAACAAAAAGCAGGCGAGTCATGGATTTATAAATATCCAGGTGAGCAGAGAAGCAACAGTAGCAGGAGCCAAGAGGGTTTCCACAGAGGCATCGCCCTGGGCAATCAGCCTTAAGGATGAAGAGGGTGAGTTGGGCACGGTGGGGCACACCTGTAATCCCAGTACATGGGAGGCTGAGACAGGAGGATCACAGGTTCGAGGCCAGCCTCAGCAACTTAGTGAGACCCTGTTTCCAAATAATAAAACAGGGCTGGGGGTAGAGCTCAGAGGTAAAATAGCCTTGGGTTCAATCACCATTAACACACACACACGCACACACACATGCACGGACGGAGAGGGTGAGGCCAGAAGCCGTTGATTGTGTTATAATCTCTCCAGAATTATTGGGGCATAGTAAAGATATCTTAAAGATGGAATATAAACAAAAAGACCACCAGCATGGCTGAAGCATTGTCAGTCGTGAAGAGAGGGGAGCAGGGAGAGGCAGAGAGAGCCCGGGCCCAGTCCCGGTCCCACTGGGTCTGTGTCCCAGCGTGCTCATCCTGGCTGCTCATCATCGGGAAGGTGCTCAGGGGCAGGGGACGGGCTGGTGCCGGGCTGCTGGGAGCATGAGCTCCAGATGAGAGGTCATGGCACTAGGATTCTGCGAGAGGCTGCAGCTTCCCTGTGCTTTAGATCACAGCCGCCGGGCCCTGCTGGTGAACTGGACGCTGGGGGAGAATCCATGCTGATGCTGAGATTGGGAAGCCCGGGGAAGGGGGGCAACCTGCGCTGCTGAGTAGAAGACCAGAAGAGAAATGGGGTGGGGAGAAATCAAATATTCTGTTTCAAACATGGAGTAAGGCTCCTCAGCTGCTGTAAAAAGGAACCCCAACCAGGAGGCTTAAGACAGAGGGAGTTTAGCCTTTCCAAGTCCCAGGGGCCAGGAGTCTGAAATCAAGGTGTCTGCAGGGCCACCGTGTCTGGAAGCCTTTAGCCAGGCCCCTTCCTGCCTCTCCCAACTGCCATGGATCGCCGATGTTCCTTGGCTGCCGAGGCGTCACACCCCTGGCCTCCCATGGCCCTCGCCCTGTGAGTCTCACGTCACAATTTGCATCCTATGGGAAAAAGACCAGTCAAGCCACATTAAGGCCCTCCCTGAGGACCTCATCTGATTTGATTACCTTTACAGACCTTGTATTTCCAAATAAGGCCCCATGCACCGGTACTGCAGGGCATATCTTTGGGGAGGGGCTCACAGTTCAATGCACACCAGACTCAAATCCCCACTCTGTTCTGATCTCGAGGCTGGCAAAGCTCCCTAGGCTCTCGAAGCCCTGCCTGCTTTCTTCCTAGACACCTTTGGAGCCTCCCAGAGGGCAAGGCCACAGCCCCCGCCCCGTGCCCTGCTACCATCACAGTTTGATGACTCGGAGTCAGTGCTGCGATGGCCCTGGGGAACAAGGAGGAAGCAGGCAGGGAACACGGCTGTTTGGATCCAAACATGCTGAGGACCTCGGTGTCCCTCCTCAGCCGGGGCCCAGCGCCATGTCCTGCTGGCTTTTTCTGTCTGAGACGCTCCGAAGCCAAAGGGCTTTGGTCAACCACCCAGCCATGGTCACCTGAGGGTTCCACCTGTAAATCTGACTCTTCTGGGAGGGCAGAAAATCACCAGGGAAAATAGATAAACCTGAGTCAGCTCCCCCAACCTGGTGAAGTGCTCCTCCCAGAGCCGAGCCGGTGATGAGCAGACACCAGCCCACAGGCCCAAAGGAAGAGCGACATTTCTGACAGAGCTCCGTGACCCACCTAAGAATGCTCCCAGAGCCCATTGGCTGCAACATAGATCCATAGATGGACCAGCACCTTGGGCGTGGAACTGGCTCCTCAGAAGATTTAACGGATCTGAAGACAGGAGCAAGCAAGCCAAAGAATTACCCACTTAGCTAATAAGCCAGCTTCTTAAAGACAGGTGTCTGGTTACCGAATCTCCTCGCGGGCCCTCCATCCTGTCGGAGAATCCAGAGATCCCTGGAGAATCTTTCAGGGAACAGAGGAGCAATACCTCTTCCCCTGGTCACCGGTCTGCACTGTGGGGCTCCTGGCATCTCTGCAGCCTCAGGGGAGACAGCAGACTCCATGTGTGCCCGAACTTCCATGTATAAGGAAGTTCTCTGACAATCAGAGGGATATAGTTAGCCATTCCCCTGAATCGTGCTCCAAGATTCCTATAGCCATTAACAACAACAAAGCTTGCTGTAAGATTCTGATAGACCAACACCATCTCCTCCATATTTTTCTCCTCCCCTCCCCGCCAAGAACTTTCCAGTTATTTCCAGGGCCTGTGCCTTTCAGATACGCAGATTGTCTCCATTTCTCTATCACCTAATACTTGAGGTATTTTGACATTCTCTCCTTGCCTGCCTCCAAAACAAGAAATGTTGTTTCTTGTGCTTTTCCTTTCTTTTCTTCTTTGTGTTTTTTTTTCCCCAACTCCCCTTTACAATGCAGTGTTCATCGGTGACTCATATCTTGTAAAAAAAATAAAAAAGGTGGATAAATGAGCTAAGAGTATTTCTTTTCAAAGAAAAGGAAATTAAAATGAGCTGTGGACTGGGAGAGCAGTGTGTACGTCTCAAGTCCCAGCAGGACAGGAAGAGGACACAGTGGCATTTCCAACCAGCATGAGCAGGAGGCACACGCTGGCCCCTGGCCTGCAGGGCGAGGGGAGGCATTGTGACCAAAATGCTCGTGCACAAGGACCCCACCCCCAGCTCACACAGTGGAGGGCACAAAGAGCTCTGTCCCTAGCTGCCACCCACTGGGCACAAATCATGTTTAACAGCTCCTGAATTTACTGCCAATTGAATAAAAGACCCCTATTTTAGGAAATGTCAGTATTTCTCCCAAAAATAAATAAAATCCCCTTATTGTGAGCTGCTCCAATTTCAGGCAATCTGCCTGGCAAGCCGGAGCTGTGGAGCTACGGGGATGCACACACTTGTTCCAGGAAAGGCACAGTTGGACACACGTGAGTTTGGAGTCGGCTGGAGGGATGTTCCCAAAACTCCTGGCTCCTCTGTAAACCATTGCCGTCTGTTCCACCTATGGTTGTGATGAGAACATAGCCACGTGGGGGACTGCAGGAGGGGCTCACACGCTCCAGGACTGCAGCCCCTGCCCCTCGACTCCTGACAGGTGGGACCCATCTGGCCAGAAGACAGCTGGAACCTCAGCCTGCCACACGCCCACAGTTGGCAGTCCCTTCCTGCTCCCCAGCTGCTTCTGGGCATTGAGGGTGTCCCCCCAGGCACGGCCCCGTCTCCCCACAGTGCTCCTGCCCCACTGTCCCAACAGCTCATCTTTGGGGATCCCCAGGAAAAGCCAGAGACATTCCCAGGACCTGTGTCTCCTCAGGGCGGCGGGCTTGGCCCAACGTAACTAAGCACCTGGGAATGAGCAATTGTCTGAAACAAGGAGAGAAGCTTGGATCTTAAAGGTCAAACCCTTTGCAAACTAGGACCAAGTTTTCAGGAAGCATGATTTGACGCTGCTTCCTAAGCTTACAGGTGATTCTGGAAACTGGGTTTAGATGTTTAGATGCCTGATTGTGTTTAGATGCCTGAGCATGGCTAATTTTTTTTGGCAGGGGGCATGATGAAATAAAGTCTTTGAAGTTGGCAATTCTCCAGAGAAACGAGGTCCAGAGCCATGGAGCTGGGATTCTGTCCTCGACCTGCGGAAACACCCCCTGGCAGAAGGCTTTAGAGTGTGCTCTCCTGCTCGCATCTTGGAGCTGCAGGAATCAGACATGGAGAGTGACTCAGCTCAGCCCAGATCAAAGCCGCCAGAGGCTGGTCAGCTGCCCTGGAGGAGCAATTTTGTGATCATTGCAGGGGAGCTTATTTGCCTCCTCCGGATCTGAGGATGTGCTGGGCTCAGGCTTCTGTAGCAGATGGAAGAAAATGTTCCCCTGCCCTATACAGGAAGAAATCTGGAAGCTTCCATGCAGAGTTCCGCTGTGGCCAGCAATGTTAGCTCTGATCGGGACTGGGAGAGGGAAGGGGTTGGCCAGGGCTGGGGCCTCCAAGCATTCTCCTTCTTCAAGACAGACAGACAGACAGACAGATGATTGCAGGTGCGTGCTCTGGGCAGGGGAGGGGCCATCCGCTCTGCAGCTCTGAGCCAGGGTCCTGTAGAAGCTCAGGCTCCCGCAGGAAGCAGCAGGAGACGCCTGCCTTGTGATGCCCCTGCACAGGGCTCCGGGGAACGGGCCTGATTGAATCTGGCCGTGATGACAATATCACCGCTTCTCTGGTAGGAAACACATTGCTCTGAGCTTTATTTAGCAATGGACCATTGTGCAGAGATAAAGAACACGACAGACGCATCGGTTCAATCGTTTCTCCTTCGCTGGTCACAGGGAACAAGCCCTTGATAGTTCTTCTGACAGCAAGTCCTTGTCCTCGCAGAGACACCTCTCCCCAGGGAGGCCACACACCTGGCTCTCCTGGTTTTTCCCCTCCTCAGGCATGGCGGGGGGCGGGGGGCATCCTCAACCTTTTACTGGGGATGGAATGGAGCCAGGGAAGGGCAACTTGCTCCTCTTGGCCTCCGAGGGCTGGGTGAGAGTCTAATAGCGCTGCTGTGACTGTGCCATGACCTATCACTGTGACCTGTCACTATACTTGAGGGCTCTGGCCAAAGCCCTCCCAGGGATCAGAGCCCCAGGAGAGTGCAGTTAACGGAATAAGCACAGAGTCTGCACATACATGTGCAAGCATGTACACACCCCACATCGACATACATGCATGCAGAGACATGCATGTGTGCAAAGTCCCACACCCAGGGCACATAATCTGCACATACATATACTCACATATGTGCACACGCAGAAACACATGAGGTGATAGTGACACTGCATGCACCCACACAGGTTCACACAGACATGCATGCTTACACACTTACATGCACACGTATGAACACAGCTGCAAGCACTCTCACATGTCTACACACATGCACACACTCACATATGCACACAGAGAAACATGCACACACAGCTCATGGTGTTCATTATCTGGAGCCCAGAGCCTGCCCCCGAGTTTGTCCTTGGGTTCTGCCCTGCTACATCTCTGATAAGTGTCTTAACTTCCACGCCTCTGTGTCTTCCTCTATAAAATGGCCACAGTCCTCTACTTACCTCAGAGGACTGTCATGAGGATGGGACCAGTTCAGTATGGGAGCTTCCCCACAGCACCTAGCCCACAGCTCTGGCTGGCGCCAGGTCTCAGATGGAAGGGACAGGTGTCCTCAGGTGTGCCTCCGGTCCCCAGTATGCTGCATCTACGTGCAGCCTCCATGCTCACCTTCCTGAAGAAGCTGGCCCGGGGCAAACACTTCCCTCTGTTCTGTCCCTCCCATCAGCCCAAGAGATTCTGCTTGAGGATGATTCTGGGCCTTACTGAGACCTTACTGGGACCTTACTTCCCATGACTGGGAAGCTGCAAGTCCCAAGCAGAGGGGCCTCCAGAGCCATTGTCTCCAAGGGGAAGGACCTCTCCACCATAGCCCAATAGCCCAACAGTCACAAATATATTTTACATTAACTTGTTTTTGTTTAGTACTGGAGATTGAACACAGGGGCATTCTACTTCCGAGCTACACCCCTAGTCCTATTTTTTATTCTTTATTTTGAAACAGCGTCTCACTAAGTTGCAGAGGGCCTCACTAAGTAGCTGAGGCTGGCCAGGATCCTGTCTCAGCCTCCCAAGTACTGGGATTACAAGCATGCACCACCACACCCAGCTACATTAAGTTTTGAATAAATGAAAAACAAATGAACATGCAAAAGGTAATTTCCAATTAAAAACATAATATTGGTGTATTAGTCAGCTTTCTGTCACTGTGACAAAATACCTGAGTTAATCAGCTTAAAAGACAGAAGAGTTTTTTTGGCCCACAGTTTCAGTCCATGGGTGCTTGGTTCCATCTGTTTCCTGTGGTGAGATAGACCATCATGGCAGACAGTGCATGCTGACACAAAACTGTTCACCTGGTGGCAGCTGGAAGAAAGAAAGAGAAGGGTCTAGAAACAAAATACAGCTTTTAAGTGCACTTCCCCCAAAAGACTCCCAAAGACTTCCTCCAACTAGGTCATTACTTTCTAACTTTCTAGGTTTCCACCACCTCCCAATTGCCCACTCAATTCTGAATCTATCAGTGGACTGATCCATGATGACGTTAGTGCCCTCCTGACCCAACCACACCCCTTGTTATTGAACACACTGCTGCCTTGGGACGAAGTCCTCAGCACCTGAGCTCGTAGGGAAGGGACATTACAGATCCCAACCCCAGCACTCCACCCCTGACCCGCCAAGGCTCATGTCCGTCTCCAAGGGTTCCCAGAGGAGACTGTGGACCTGGACTTCTGAGCAGTGCTGAACCGTCAAGATGCTGGGGATGCTTGGAGAGGGACTGCATGCATTTTGTGTTGTAAGATGGGCAGGAGATTGGGGGCCAGAGGTGAAATGTTATGGTTTAAATCTTAAATGTCAATCAAAGGCTCACATGTTGAAGGCTACCCCCCCCCCACTGATGGCCTCATGGGAGGAAGTTAGGGCATGGGGGCATGCCCTGGAAGGGGACACTCAGGCCCCAGCCATTTCTTCTTGCTGTCTTTACTTCCCAGCTGATATGAGGTGAGCAGCTTTGTTGTGCCACGTGCTCCCACGTGGATGCTCCATGCTGCCACAGGCCCAAAACAGCGGGGCCAGCCACGTGGCCTGGGTTAAAACCTTGGAAACTGTGAGCCAAAGTCAATCTTCCCAGCTGGGCATGGTGGTGCACACCTGTAATAGCAGTGCTTAGGAGACTGAGACAAGAGGATTACAGGTTCCAAGACAGCCTCAGTGACTTAGCAAGACCCTGTTTCAAGGTAAAAAAAAAAAAAAAGTAAAAGGGACTAGGGATGTAGCTCAGAGTTAGGGCATCCCTGGGTTTCATCCCCAGTGCCAATAAATACACACACACACACACACACACACACACACACACACACATACATATATATATATATATATATGTCTTCCTTCTTGATAAGATTATTATCTCAGGTCTTTTGTCACAGTGAGGGAAAGCTGACTAGCACAATTAGATTCAAAGGCAATAAAATAACTGTCCAACTATCAACATTTCTGGGTGTTTCCTCTGGATTTCGGTGCTCTGATATCAGAGGCCAGCATCACACAGCTCACAAGAGAGAGCTAGGCCCCAGATCTCAGTATGCACAAAGATGTCCTGGGTCATCAACTTGCATTAGTCCATCAAAAACTGCATGCTTCCCGAGACCCAGGTGTGCGCCACATTGGACGCATGACAAAAACTGGAATGGTAATGGAGCTCTGGGGAATTGTCACTAGGAAGAGGAGGAGAAGGAAAGATGCCAGGTTGACAGCGCCCTGGAGTTAAAGTATTGAAGAGAAGACAGACTTGGGCTTAGGAAGGAGAGCCTGGATTCAAAAGGGTTGCTGCAAGGAGGAGACTTCTGCAACAGGGAGGACTCTGAGCTCAAGGCCAGCAGTCCTCCCACAGTCCAAGCCCTCCTACCAGGAGGGGCTTTCTTCATGGAGAGGAGTAAGCAAGGCCAGAAAGGCCAGGCCTGAGGAGCGGGGGTGAGAGGGTAGCTCCATGGGACAGGGGGTCAGAGGCTGTCCTCAGATGGGACAGCCTGTCCTCAGAGGCCCTGTCTGCAGCTCAGGCCGAGGCTGGGACTGGGGAGAGGAGAGAAGCTGAACCAAGATCTGGTAGGCAAACCCAAGTTCCTGGTGAGCAGAGAGGGAGTGCTGCTCAGGTAAACATGGATGAGGTCAAAAATGGGAAGCGTGCCTTATCCCAGATCAGCAAAGGGCCAGCGCCATGAGCCTCTTCTAAGTCCTGTGGAGAGGCAGGACTTTATGGGGAGCTGTTTGGGGGAGCCCAGGGGCCAGGATTGCTTAACCTTTGCTGTTTTCTGGGGTCCAGGGCTCAGGAACATGAACATTGCAGGTTCTACTTCCCTAATGTTGGGGTCTTAGCCTGGCGGGCCCAGAAAGACCTCGCCCCAAGATGGCGCCTGGCAGAGTGCCAGAAGCAGCTGACTGTTGGATGACTATCAGACGATAGGCATCCTGGAGGAGGGCTGTGCCACGCCAGAGCGCATGCACCAGCACGTCAGAGCCTGTGACCAGAGAGTGCTCACATAGAAGAGCTGTAGGGCTGCATGTGGGCACCTCGTGACTCAAGTCCTGATTGTCCCCAAGTTGTTCCCCCTCTGGCCCTGCCTCCTACTGCATGTTTTGATAGCAGTGCCCTCCTGAAGAGGAGGAGAAGAAAGCGCGCAATAAAGGAGCTTGCACCACCTACGCAGTTTTTGTCGTCTCCTTGGGTCCTCATGGGCGGGGGTCCAGCACAGGAGACAATACCCTAACACCCAGCTTCACACCCCAGCATGTGCTTCGGGGCAGGCCACGTGGCTTGATTTTAGGTTCCTGGTCTGTTCCAAGGCTGTGAGAAGAGTTTGATGAGACGGTATGTTTAAAGTACCTGCCACCTGACCGGTGAGTCTTCTGCAAACACTAGCACTGCAGTATCTCAGTATCTCTGGCTAGCTCAACATACAAGCCTGATAGAGAAACTAGGAGATAAAATGAAAGGTCTGTTTACAAAAGGAATATTTACCTCTGTATTTAATCGCCTTTTATAGAAGTGTTATAGGTGCCCCTCTCCCACCCCTGGAAGAAATAGCATAGGGAGATGGTTTGGCCATTAGTGTTGTAGAGCTGGAGTAGGAAGGATGTGATGAGGGAGACGCAGGATGGTTGATCAGAGAGGAAGCTGGTGGGCAGGGACCCTGGAAAAAGAATCCCAAAGTAATCAGGACCATGCCCCCCCTCAGTGTGCACACACACACACACACACACACACACACACACACACACACACAGCACCATCCAGGGACAGAAGCCTTGGTATTCTACACAGAAGACAAAGCAAGCCAACACCTCTTGCCGTGAATACAGAAGCAAC
Organism: Graphiurus murinus; assembly: GCA_004027655.1. NCBI lineage: Eukaryota > Metazoa > Chordata > Mammalia > Rodentia > Gliridae > Graphiurus > Graphiurus murinus. Next base: position 44,765 of record PVLC010002143.1, on the reverse strand, counting down.
CCCAACCTCCGGCTTCCCTGGCACCATCCCCAGGGCCCCAGGCTGAGGGGGAGTGTGCGACCCTGCGCCCAGCACAGGGCAGGTCAGGGATTCCACGCGGCAGACACTGACTCCGGCCTGGCACTCCTGCCTTTGGCCAGGGGGAGAGCTGTTGAGCTTTCCAAGCAAGCAGGCTGAGGCTAGTCTCCTGGACTTGGGGATTTAATAGCACAGTGGGAGTGGACAGGAGTTTTCAGCCTCTAGAATTTGATCAATGCCTAGGTGAAGAAAGGGAGAGAAAGAGAAGGAGAGGGAGAAGGAAGGAATGGAAGAACGAAGGAAAGAAGGAAAGGACAGAGGGAGGAAAAGAGGGTGGCAGGAAGGAAGCCTTGGCCCTGATGCTGCCCACACAACCATTCATCCCAGGTGGCGCCTCCCAGACCACACCTGTGCCACCCACTTTTCCACCTAACCCGCCACGCCACTGCTCTGCACCTGTTGCTCTGTCAAGAGAAAGCTTACAAGTCCTGAAACAATTTCAGTACAGAATACACTCTACAAAGAGATGGCCACCCACGCGTGGAACGTGGAACGTGTTTGTGCAATATTTTATCATTGCCTAGAGGGGGCCCGAGGTCCCCGAGGAAGCCTGATGACACACGTGGCCGTGGCAGTCTAACCCTCCCGATAGCACCTCACTGGCAGGAGACCTCCCACGTGCCCCCGGCTCGGCAAAGCACATTCTCTGCAATCATAATTATATAATATTAATTGACATGAGCCATTTCTTATTTCATGCTAATTGAAAATTACTGATTTTCCTCGCGCAAATAGCTCTTCATGTCAATTACCAATGTGATGTGCACCATTTTTTAATTAACCACTCTCCACTGCTTCTGCGTAAATCTAGTTCTAAATCCAGTTGGCTGGTCTGTCTTGTCACAATTACAGTAAATAATGACCAAGATATCTCCAAAGAATTTTTCATTTTTTAGCTGAAGAATTGTGGAAGGGGACTTGGGGAGGGTCTGTTCCTCCTATCCTTGACCTAACTACAATAGCTCCTGAGCTGAGACTAGGTGAGGCAGATGGCTGAGTGCCTTCCCCAGGACCAACCTGGCTGATCCTTGACCTCTGCCTTTGCTTTATGTCCCAGAAGGGATACTTCCAAAGGTCTTCTCCATTCCCAAACCTAGACTTTTACTTTCTCCCTCTAGAGTTCCCAGGGTGTATACTTCAAATATACTTCAAACAAACACTGAGTGTTTCCCAAGCCTTATCATGTACTAGATTTGATTGAGCACTCAGCTGAGTCCAGAACTAGATTATACTAGACCTGAGTCTGTGTATTAGTCTGTTTTCTGTTGCTGTAACAAAACACCAGACACTGGGTTCGTTATAAAGCAAAGAGGTTTACTTAGCGTATAATCTTGGAGGCTGTAAGTCCAAATAGCATGGCACCTGCTCATAGGACCCCCCTGCCTGCATCACATCCTGACAGAGGGCATCATGGGGGGAGTTCATGCAAGAGGAAGAGAGTGCATGATGATATAGACAAGAAGCCAGAGAGTAGAGAGGGACTCTTTTATAATGACTCTCTCAAGAGAACTATACAGCATCCCAGAACTACATTTTCTCTGAGGGTGATGTATTCAATGACCTAAGAACCTGTAGCAAGGCCTTCATCTACTAAGTCCTACCACCACCACACGGAGGACCAAGCTTCCAGCACATGTAGCTTTGGGGGATACATTCAAGTCACACCCAAACTATGTCATACCAGGAGCTATGTGTTCCCCACTGATGGCAGTAGTGAGCTTCAAGCTCTGATATGTATTGAACCAATAAGTATATATCAGTCTGTTGAGCTGCATAACAAAACACCCAGAACATGGGGCTTAAAATAATCAGTGTTGTTTTTTTTTTATGATACTGAGGATTGAACCCAGGGGCATTCTATCTCCAAACTACACCCCCAGCCCTATTTTAATTTTATTTTTGAAACAAGGTCTTGCTATGTTGATGAGAGTTTCACTACTTACCGAGGCTGTCCTCGAACCTGCAATCCTCCTGTCTCAGCCTCCCAAGTACTGGGATTACAGGTGTGTGTCACTAAGTTGCGGAGGACCTCACTAAATTGCCAGAGCTGACTACAAACCTGCGATCCTCCTGTCTCAGCCTCCCAAATGTATGCCACCATGTCCAGCAAATTTATTTAGTTCACAAGTCTACAGGTCAGCTGGGAAGTTCTTTCAATCCAGACACTGGTGTTTGACAGACAGACGCCTGAGGGGCTAGCTGATTCAGAGCAAAACCACCTGCATGCTTCTCCTAGGCCTGTGCTCCTGGTGTGGGCTTCCACACCCTCAGCCCACCTCGCGGTGTCTTGTTCTGACCAGTCTTCAGTTGCTAAGTCCAGTGCCACTGGCCCCTCCCCGTGTCCATCCTGATGGAAAGGGTCACAAGGTCCAGAGAGCATGGATCCAGTGCCAATGGTGGGGAGCCCTGCCAGACACTAAACAGGCTGAGTCTATCCTACACACAGAGATCATGTCACCCCAAACTCCACCGGCCAAGCCTCTCCCTCACGTGCTCCGGGCTCTGTGGGGGTTCTGCACCCCAATAAGAGCCTCATGCGGTGTCCTCCCATAGAGCACATGACACCGTTCAGCTAGACTACATTGTGTGTGTATGTGTTCCTGCACACATCACACACGTGCACATATATGTGTGTGTGCATATATGTACACGTGTGTGATGGGCTCATGGGAAATACCCACATACAGCCACTGCGTACTGAACCCCAAACAATGGATATTTTAAAAATCTATGGCTAGTCCATTTTAAGCGTACAGAAAATTGAAAGCACAGGAAGAGCCTGTGGGGTTGGGCCACAAGGGGGCCTGGATTAGATGTTAACACATCTGAAACTTAGGGATTAGGGCACCTTCGGTGTGCACTGTGGCTTAAGTCCCTTTAACTTTCCCCTGTCTTAGTTGCGATTTTTCTTTCAGTGGGGATTCTCTGGCTATTCTGGCAGGGTTGCCATGGTGACCGGAGAAGAGTGCAAAGACAAATATAAGTAGAAAGAACACAGTGTTGTATAAATATAGGCTACAACTATGATTATTATCACCTTCTGGGTACACTCCCGCTCCCAATTTCCAGGCAAACTCAGATGCCAGCTCTCCACCCTGCAGGGGTAGATTCCACAGGACTCCAGGGTGTGAACAAGGTGGTGAATTCATACTCATCCATTCACCTTCAGCCATCCCAGCCATTGTTACTGAGCACCTACCGTGTGGTCGGTCGGCATTGTTACAAACACTAGGGGCCTGGGAATTTGAAAGAAGACAGTACAATGTCCTTTTGCACGTGGAACTCGCATTCGCCTGGGGAAGGTGATAAATAAGTAATAAACAGTGACCCCCAGCTACTCCTAAGTACTATGAAAGAAGCTCGGAGGGTGGTAGGAGAGAGGGAAGCTGGGCAGAGGCCCTCCCCTGTGCAGGAGGATGGTCCTAGAAGCCCTCCCTAAGGAGTGACATTTAAGCTCGGTCCCACAGGATAAGAAGAGAGTAAACACCAAGGCTTAGACACAAAGCCACCTGCCCCGGGTCACACAGCTGGTTGGTGACAGAAATCGGACAGACCTCCCCTCAACAGACCACAGGATGCAAGTGGGGCTCACTCTGACCCTGGCCACAGAGGTAGAGGCCTTTCCGGTTTCCAGGCCCTCCACCTGAAAATGAAGCTCCATGCACTTGGTTGCAATCTAGTGATTTCAGCTGTCAACCCTTTGCTCCTTCAAAGTCCTTGTGACCCTCACCCCGTGCTCTATGCCCCTCTCCAGGAACTCAACAAAGCGAGCCAAAGGCCTCTGGGTCAGAGAGAAGCAATGTTCTCTCCATGCCAGCTGTGTTCCATGGCTCTGAGTCACAAACATGAGCCCTGTTCATGAGAAACTTCATCGACCCTCTGCTCTGGTCAGAATCTAACCATTCTTTATTTGCTTAGTGTGTGTGTGTGTGTGTGTGTGTGTGTGTGTGTGTGTGTGTGCACGCACATGTGTTTTACTGGGAATTAAACCCGGGATGTACCACCTCTGAGCTACACCCCCAGCCCTACTTTATTTTTTTATTTTGAAACAGGGTCTCATCAAGTTGCTGAGAGTCTTGCTAAACTCGGGGGACTGGCTTCAACACTGTGTTTCCCCTTTCTCAGCCTCCCAAGGACTGGGATTGCAGGCGTGCATCACTATGCCTGGCTGAACTGGTCTTTAAATGCCTGAAAAGTTGAGACTCCCTCCCCCCGTGGTCACAGGGCTGTGTTGACTAAGGAGCTACAGAATATTAATGGAAGCAAATATAAACAGAGAGTCCTGTCCCGAGAAGGCCCGCCACATTTCAAGATGGAAAGAGACCTAGCCAGACTGGCAACAACCAGAAATGAACTAAACTAATCTGTCTGACAAGAGTATTAGGCAAAACTTTAGGGTCAATTTAGCATGATTTAAATATTTCTCACTCATTAGCAATAATTTAGAATGCGTTTCCTTTGCTCTCTCCCAAACTTGAAGTTTTATTTTAATGGCTCTGAGATTTTGGACCAGATCATTAAAATTAATGATATTCCAAATGTTCCAGTGTGCCTGGTAGAGTCTGATCAGTGTTTTTTTCCCTTTATAGATCATCAGTAATAGAACACTTTAATGGCCCTAATATAAGACACACTCTCTCTCTCTCTCTCCTGCTCTGTTAATGAATAATTTCCATAGCCAGATATGGAACCCCCCAAAGAAAGAGGAAGCATATTTCATTAGACATGTCAATGCCAGACCCTAAATAATTCAGTCCCCCAGATTAAAATACTTGATGCTCTCCATGTCCTAATGGGAGATAATGAAATGTCCCCAAATGCTGCCATCTTAAAATTAACATCCTTTGAAATTCTAAAATCAATCAATGTCAATGACAAGAGCCGGGTCTAATCCTTTATTGATTTGCACGGCCAAGAAAGGGAAAATGGAGCTTTGCTCAGCCCTCCCCTGCAGGCTGGCTGATTGCTGGCCGGCACTGTTATCCATTCAGTCTTTGTCCTGGAGGACTGAAAACACCAGCTGGTCAGTCCCCCACCTGTGAGTGACAGGCAGTGCTGCTGACCTCAAATGCCCGGCCCCAGGTCAAAACACAAGAGACAAATCAGGAATAGTCCTGTCTCACACGCCACTTGAAGACACTGTTTACTCCTGAGTGGGGTATGGATTAAGTCATCTATTGGTCCAGTCTCTTGGGGGCTCTTTTAATGGGAAAACAGTCTACTCTTCCCCTCAGCCACCTTCTGTCCCATATCTATTTTCCATAGAAGTTGTTACCATGTAAGATTGCCTTGATTATTTGAGGGAGGACTCATGTCCTTTGGAATCTTCCCATGTTTTCCTGTAAGCTAATACGACCTATCTTGTCCACTAAAATGAACACTCTATGACTGCTTTATCCATGGAGCCTGAAAGAATGTTTGGTCTAAAGGAAATTATAGATGTATGGATAGGTATGGATAGATGAATGGATGGGTGGGTGGATGGATGGATGAATGGATGGATAGATGAATGGATGGATGGATGGATGGATGGATGAATGGATGGATGGATGGATGGATGGATGGATGGATGGATGGATGAATGGATGGATAGATGGATGGATGGATGGATGGATGGATGGATGGATGGATGGATGGATAGGCAAGTGAGTGGATGGATGGATGGATGAAGGATGGATGGATGAGTTGATGGATAAGTAGGTTGATGGGTGAGTGGATGTATGGAGGGATAAATGTAGATGGATAGACATGGAAGCATGGATGAGTGAATAGAATGTACGGGTGGGTGGATGATACATGATGGATGGGTGAATGAATGGATGGTGGATGGATGGTTGAGCAAATGAGTGGGTGGATGGATGGATGTGGCTGGATATAATAATGGATGGATGGATGGATGGATGGATGGATGGATGGATGGGTGGATGGATGGATGGATGGGTGGATGGGTGGATGGGTGGATGGATGGGTGGATGGGTGGATGGATGGGTGGATGGATGGGTGGATGGATAGATGGATGGATGGGTGGATGGATGAGTAGCTGGGTGGAGGAGTGAATGGGTGGATAAGTACCATCTTTACTATATTCTCAACACAGAGGATAACATCTATCAAGTATTTGTTGACTAAATGAATGAACCAAAACTGTTGGAATCTCCAAAAACATTGCTCATCTCCGTGTGCTTGCTTCTACCCTGCTTTGGCCAGGAATCTTCCTTCGTAGCATCCCACTGACCAGCTCGGCCAAGGTGTTTACATCCATCACTTAGATCTGTGTGTGTTCTGTCGCCCGACTGATGGTGAGTTTCTCCTGAGGCAAAACCACGTATCCGTTGCTTCTCCCCACAGATGCATCTGTACCCAACACACAGTAGGCTATCAACTTACCATGTAAGTCACACCTCTGGAAAGAAACCACATGGGCAGACACAAAGGGAATAATGCAGGAGCTCCGTGAATAATTCAACAAACAGCCAGTGGAGTCCAGGCGCCTCACACAGGCATTGGCTGAAACTCAAAGGAAACAGAAAATGGGAAACCACGGAAAGTCTCTGCATGAAGATTAAAATCGCCTGGTGATAAAGCAGCCTCATGTATCAGAGTCGGAGTTGAGAGGAAATAAGAAAATCCAGCAAGTGAACTGGAATTAGGTCAGAAAGGCTGGGTGGAATTGTAGTGAGAACACCAGTCCACAGAAGAAAATTGACAGATATCAGGGAGGCGGGATGAGGTCGTGGGCTGATTGCCAAGTTTCCTAGGAAACTGGCTTACCTGTCTTCACCTTTAGGGAGGGAGTCACTCCTGGCCAGCATTGCACAGGTTTGTGGCAGAAAGAGAGAGAGAGAGAGAGAGAGAGAGAGAGAGAGAGAGAGAGAGAGAGAGAGAGAGAGAGAGAGAGAGAGCATTTGCCTCAAAGCAAGAAGACTCTTCCTGAAGAGGACCAGAAATAAAGAAAGTCCTGGAAGCCCCAGGACACACACTTAGTTTGTGGTGGTGTCCATCGATACAGTCTTCAGAAGGACCATCACTTGACCTCCTGAAGCCCTCTCTGGGAGGTCCAGGCATTCCTGGTCATGCATGAGAAAGAACAATGTGGCCAGCCCCCTGTGACCCTGGGATTCCTGGTCCCATGCAGCATGAACCACAACATCCACCTTTCTCCTCCTTGGAAAGGTGCAGCGACCCCCACTTTGCATGCCCACTTGACCCCAGTCATTCCTGGAACCCAGGCTGCAAGGGATAGTTTGCTCAACCAAGACAGACTCCTGAGCAGAGAAGTCACCTTTCCTGTTTTGTTTTTCCTTCTTGACTAGACCACGCATCCATGTCTCAGACATAAAGCAACATATCTAAGTAGCTAACCCCTCCTGTAACCTGGGGGTCCACGTGCCCCTCCTGAGCCTCAGAACTGAAGCTGGCCACCTCCTCCTGTCACCACCTGGGGACCTATAGTGAAGTTTCAGACCCCACCAGGCAGAGCCTTGTGGTTCCTCTCCTCCTGCCCAGGAAATCCTTCTATATCTCCCTCACCATTCATCCAGCAGTTCACAAAGAGTCCTAGGAGCCATCCAGGAGGAATCTTTTCCCCCTCACCATTCCCCATATCCGATGAGGACCATCAAAGTCTATCTGTATGCCTCTACATCTTCCCAAGTGCAACACTTCACCCCATGCTACCCTCGACCCACCAATGGGGTCTCTAGCATTCGCTTTTATCGTAGGTAGGAGGAGACCAGCCATGAAGAAATAACAAAATCATACACATATATATATACACATATATATGTATATACATTATATATAAAATATATTTATATAAAATATTTTATATATTCGTATACTTACAAATATATAAAATATATATATTATATATAATATATTTATATAAAATATTTTATATATGTATTTGTCTTCCTTGTCTAGGAGTTCATTTTCAGTGCCACTCACAGCAAGACAAGACAGCAGTTACACAAGGCACAGAGCTTTGCTGGCTTTTTGCCTGTGTCACCAGCATCTGGAATGGGGCCTGGCTACTAATAGTCACTCCTCAAGGTGGTTTGAATAGAATGTATGAAAAATGAATAAGTGGCCGTCTCTCCAGAGAATGCCCCAGCTCTGAGGGACTGCAAGGGCTTCCTAGAGCCTGCATTTGCCAATGTGCTTTTTTTTCTGAACACTCAGAGAGACCAGATGGCAGATAAAGTAAAACCCAGTGTCCTCCTGGAGGTCGGAAATGGCAGCGCTCAGCCATTCAGCAGGGCACGGGCAAGGGTGTCAGCTCAGAGCTCCCTGCGACTATGGAGGAGTCAAAATCAAAATAAGCTGCTGAGTGACATGTGAGCACGGCTGCCCACAGCCAGAGCGGAGCTGGGGGCCACACAAGTCTGCTCGCCTGGCACCTGGCCCTCGCCTGCCCCAGGTCACGAGGCCCCATCATTCCCATGGCCGCTCTCCAAGGCTGTCAGGGAAAAAGCGTTGGTCCAGAAGAGCAACTCCATTCACTCCTCCCCTTCCTGCTGTGCAGGTCTCCGTAATACATCTCTGTCTGGGGCTCTTTTGGACGGCTTCCAAGACGAAGGGTCCCGGGGAAGGTCCTGGGCTCTGTCATAGCTTCAGAAAGAGCCTAAATAAACAAAACCAGACCAAGACCCTGGGACCTGCAGGAGAGGAGACTCTGAAAACCTGATTGCTTTTCTTCCCTCCTCCCACGGGGGACGGGTGTCGGCTCAGCCCCTACCCCCATAACAGAGCAGCACAGAGTAGGGGCTTAACCTGCACAGTTATTGTCTCGGTCTGGCGGTGTCTGGTGAGGCCCAACTTCTTAGTCTGCAGGCAGCTGCTTCCTCCTGTGCCCCCACGTGGCAGACACAGAGAGACGTGGTGTCTCTCGTCCTCTCACAGAGACGCTGGTCCTGTGGGCACAGGGCCCCACCCTTATAACTTCATTCAGGCTTAACGTCCTTCTTAGGTCCCCGTCTTCAAGTGCAATGGCATCGAGGGCCGAGGCCTTAACACAAGGGCACGTCAGTGTGGTCCAGGGTAAGTGACCACCTGCACCCCACCTGGAATCTCTCTAGGGCGCAGACCCCCCCAACCTCCAGAGCCCCCATATAAAGAAGACAAGGCCTTATGAGATGAGGGAGCCATTGATGTTGATGGCATTTTCTGCAAGGACTGACACCTAGGAAAGAGATGGGCCTCGGGCAATAATGCAGTCCATGAATTGGGGCACCTCTGCCAGGAGCGGGACCCTGGGGCTGCAAATAGGATTAGGACACAGTGACCCCCAAGAAGCTCAATGTCTTGGAGGGACGCAAACAATACGGGCCTGCACAGCCATCTCCCAGGCCACCGGCGCTCAGAGACAAGGGGGAGCCCCGATGAGGCAGGGCGGAGGCCAGGAGAGCCCTGGAAGCATGTGCTGCTGACACTCAGGTTCACCCAGGAAAGGGAGCCCAGGTGCTGCCAGACTCAGGTTCCTCCACCTGCTAGGCCTGTACTCAGTCCTCCATCCTAAACTGTCCCCCGGGGCTCCCTACCTTAGCTGTTTCTAGATGAGTCCTCCAATAAGATGCTGCGGAGACAGTCATTCTCCTGCAGAAACGGGAAGAGACGCAGAGAGAGCTCAGCCTGCGGTGAGGAGGGCCATAAGCCTATTGTGCTTTGAAATAAAACTCAGAGGAGCAGCATCTAGATGTATCCTGACCAAGGCCGGGCTGTCCCGCCCTCCCAGTTGTCTCTCCCAAGCTTCTACACACTGCTTCTGCGCACCCCAGCCTGGTGACCACCGTGCCCCAGAATGGCCCCCAGCATGGCCCTAACATGGCCTCAACCATGCGTCCCACACGGCCTCAGCATGGCACCAGAATGACACCCAGCACACTCCAACATGGCACCCAGCACACTCCCAGCAGGGCCCCCAGCACACCCCCAGCATGGCCCCAGTATGCCCCTCGCATGGCCCCAGCACACCCCAGTATGAACCTAGCATGGCCCCAGCGTGGCCCATGAAGCAGAAGCAGATCGGTCCAAGTGTGCTGACAGCTAAAGCTGTGGAGAAGGTGGCCAGGCGGGCATGTCCTGAGTCTGCAGCAGGGACACCGCCCTCCAGCAGACTTGCTTTCCTATTTGCTGGCATGAGGCATGTAGCTATCGCGGCCACGCAGCTGGTCGAGCCTAGGTTGGCAGAGTCCTCCGGGGTCACGTGGATCTGGCCTAGCTGGCAGCACACCTGGTTCTCTGCTGTGGGGAGCAGGGCTGCCAGCTGTCACTGGTGTCAACCACCTCTCTCAGCACCAGGCTGGAGTCCCCATGGTGACAGGAGCCACACTGCCCCATCTGCCCTGGAGAGCTCTGTCCAAGGTGGCACCACAGCTGGGTGCAAGATGTGCTGGGCAGTGTCACCGTCCTCAGCCGGAATCCTGGAGTCGCCCCAGGAAGATGTCATTCCCTCCAAATAAAGACCCCCCCATCTCAAGCTTCTAAGTCCCCAGATTCACTTGTGTTCTACCGCCATGACTCCCAAGAGCTAAAAGAGTGGCATCCACTGCCACCTGGATCACTGCTGTAGGGTGAGACTAGGGTCCCGCCCCACCCCGGTCATCTCCAGAGCCTCAGGCCCCCCTAAGGACTCCACCCTACCATGCTGTGGCCCCAGGAACCCTAAACCACCACAGTCACCGCCAGACTTCGGTTGGTGGCCCCTCTCTGACCACAAGCTCCCTTCTTCCCTGAATCTCATTATTCCTGAACTTCCTGTCCACCTCATGTCCAGCCCTCTCTCTTCCTTCTTTATGTAACCCAGCTAAATTCTACGGGACCTAAATTTATTCCCCCCCCCAAAAAAAATCGCAGCTCCCCATGCATCCATCACACCCCCTCTAGGAAACTCCAGCCTGGACTGGGCTGGGCAGGGGTGTCCGCCCTCCCCATGCTGTGCTGGCCAGCTGAACCCTGGACATGGGAGTGAGGCTCCCCATGTGCTCCGCCCCACCCAACCCTCAGCACCCTCTGCCCCATCCAGACAGACCCTGGGTGGCTGTCTCGCATCCTAACACCAGGTCTAATCTCCAGTCCTTCACGTTTTGACCTTGAACCTGAATTTGCAGGAACACAAAAAGCAATCTCAAAAACAACCAAGCATCCCAAAGGTGGCCTGCTCCCAGGACACGAGAAGCCTCTAATGAGATAAAGGAGATTCTGCCAAGTGACCAGGGTTGGGCTGTAATTTATGTGCAGATGGCAGACCTTCAATCGGAAAACCTTGTTGGGGCTGATGGCGCGGTTGAGGAGGAAGTACCGTGCAGGGCCCCATTATTAAAGCCCTCTCATTAATCACAAGCTTGCGTACCCAACTTCAGGCCGTGCGTGTGGGCTCACTCGGAAATGTGCACATGCAAGCGATATTGTTTCTGCTGGCACTGTCTTTGACAAGGAAGGTCGAGTTCCGAGCTGGAAGCTATTTGTTATTAGCGTTTGGCTCTCCCTTTAGGGGTGAGGGTGGGCGGTGCTAGATAAATACTACTGAATATTTGTAATGGTAGACACTTTGCAAAGTGTTCCATTATCTCCAGCATCTCAGCTGAACCTCCTGGTAACGGTGTAGTACGCAGGGTGACCAAGCAGGGGATGTGCAGAGAGAGGAAGCCATTTGTGCAGGGTCCATTGTGCATTTTGGTTCCTGGTGGAGGAGGGGTTAGGACAGAGGGGCCGGCCTATTGTCTGCTGCACTCTCTCCACTCACAGGGCATCTACTGCTTATGAGGGGCTGGCCAAGCACTGCCCTAGAGCATCTTGGTCTTAGCACAGTTGATAACTGGACGAGCAGTTCTCATGGTGGGGCGGCCCTATGCATTACAAGGTGTTTACAGCCATCCCTGGCCTCTATCATGAGGTGCTCATACCACTTCACCCCCTGTTATAGTTTGGATCTTGATCAGCCCCCAAAGGCCTCTGTGCTGTACAGCTACTGGGAGGTGATGGGGCCTTTAAGAGGTGGGGCCTAGTGGGAGGAAGCTAGGGCCCTTGCAAGGGATATTGGAATCTCAGCCCTTCCTGTCTCTCTCTTTGCTTTCTGGCTGTCATGAGGTGGGAAGCTCCACCCCTCCTCCCCAGAGCTCCACCATGATGTGCTGTGCTGCCACAGGCCCAAGCAACACGGCCAAGAGACCACGCGCTGATAGGCCTTTCCCCCTTGTGAGTTGAACCTCTGGTATTTGGTCACAGTGATGCAAAACTGACTTAACACACCTCCTAACTGTCATGGCATCAAAAACGTCTCCAGACATGGTGAAATAGCCCCTGGGGTCCCCCACTGAGAACCAGTGCTCAACTCATCACCCTGTTCAGCTGTCACCGTCTGTTTCCCTTCAGATGAGAACACAGCCATCCTGGGATGTGAAGAAATGCACCGGGAGAAGCATCCTGCACTTCCAAGCTCGCCCTCTCCGAATCGGATAACAAACTCGAGATCATGGAAAAGCAGGGGATGGGGTGGGGGGAGGGTAAAGAAAGAGATGAATCCAGAACAGCAACTCAATGGCGATGGTGCAGAAATGCCCTGGGAGTTCTCTCCACACCCTGTCTCACAAGATAGAGCAGCAGATAAGTGATGCCAAGTGAATGTCTAGGGGACCTCCGCTGAGGGGTTCACATGCTTCAAGCACCTCCATGCTTTACCTCTCCCTCCACGGAAATGATGTACCTGGAGTCACAGGCTGGATGAGACAGCCAAACCTGGAACACAGGCTCTGCTCCATTTTTCTGGTGCTTAGCAGTGCCTTCCTCTGGAGAGTAGTGAGCCCAAGGTGAGGCCCCTGACACAGCAGCCAAGGGGAACCGTGTTCCCCTTAGAGAAAGCTGGGAGCCCAGCAGCTCTCTCCTACAGTCAGGAAACACGGCTCTTTGTGGGTAAGTGTGAGTTCTCTTCCACCCAAAGATTAGCTGTGTGGCTCAGCTCTAGAGACCAAAATTCCCAGCAACCATCTCCTTTGTTTGCCAAACTTCTAGACAGGTTGTTCTCTATAGTGTGCTGGGTCCAGGGATGGGAAGAGTCTTTGTAAGCAGATGGGCTCTGTTTACAAGGACTCCATGGTCCAGTGCTGGAGACCCCAGCACACGGAGTTTCTTTTTCCTGCAAGGTGGTGGCAGGTGTGCATGGCAGGAGGAAAACAACATCCTGCTGCAGTTGGCTGCAGCTCTTCCTGCCACTTCTGCTCATTGCCCTCTCAGCCATTCTTTTTCTATAGCAAAGAGGCAAAAGAAACTCCCCTGCTCCAATTGTCCTAACCTTCACCTTTGCAGGTGTGGCTGGTCTGCGTCGAATCCGTGGAAGCTGCAGCAAATGGAATTCCATGGCAGTCCCAACCGGTCCCAGAGCTCAGCATCCCTTCTCCTGTGAGTGTCTTTGCAAGGGTTCTGCCAGGCTGTGAAATGCAACTACTGAGCAGAGAAAGGAGCAGTGCATGCTGGGAGCATCCTAAAGGCTGCAGATCACAAAGGAGGGCATGCTAGACCCAGCCCTGCTGCTGACCCCACCTCAGTGTCCCAGGAGTGCCAGTTGAGGATACTCTTTGCCCAGGTATCTGTTTTCCATAAAGCCCTGGTGCCCACCAGGTCCCAAGCACCCAAAACTAACAAGACAGAGGTCTTGCCTCACCTTACCACTGCCCAGGGGGTGCCTCAAGCTTCAAGCATCCTCATTCTCAGAAATGGCTCGTTTTCTTTCTCTTTGAATATTTCCTTCCCTCCTTCCCTGCTTGGACCCCAGCCTCCATTAGGTGAGGGACCTTGCCTGTAACCCCAACATCGGTTACTAGGCATGAGGAGCTTAATCACTATAATCAACTGAATGAACAAGATACTGTGTTCTTCTCTTGGTTTAGCTACCACGTACGCCTATGAAGTTAAACAGATTCCCAAAATAACTGTTTGAGTGCAATGTAATAGAGCTCTGTGGAGAGGACCGTGTTGGTGAGGGGAGTCACCTGGGGCCAAAGTAGGGTTTGCTTGAGAGAGACACCCTCAAACAGAACCACTATGTAAGCAATGAGTTGGCTGCAGGGAGCATATGGGACAGGGACAGCAGAACAGGCCGAGGGAGTATAGAGCTTTGCTTCCACCTAGAGAATGAGAGATTCTGAGTGAGGAAGACCCCCAGAGACTGGGAACAATTTGGCCACCTTGGGAGGGGGTGGGGTGGGCATGCTATGCCAACCTAGCAGGGCTGTGCACCCCAAGGCAGACCAGGCAAACATGGAGGAACCAGCATGATCCCCACCTCCTGTGCTCTCCAGGTGTCAGCTCAAGTCAGCTGGATGTAAATCTTCCCAGGTTGGGTTCAGTGGTGTGCCACCCCAACTGAGCAGTGTGCAAAGCAGTCGGGACTGCAGATCTACTCCCCAAATCAACCCCTCAGGGAGAAAGAAGCTGGCTTCTCAGCATGCTGGTTCATGTTTCAATTGCATCTGCCCCATCTGACTGCTCTTCCCTGAAAATACCTTTAAAAAGCATCAAAGCCTGTGTTCTGAGTCTTTTAGACACAGGCATGTGCACCATGCTCAGGCACCAGCTCCCAGCTCAACAGACACCCGCATTATGGTCTGCACACCGCAGACTCAGAGCAACACGGGTTCTCTAAGTATTAATTGGGAAACCACTCGGGGTGGTTCCTGACTTGCGATGGTCCAACTCATGATTTTTCTACTTCATGAGACTGGGTAGGTGGTGTGTATCAGTAGAATTTATACTTTGAATTTGGAATTTGGACCTTTCTCCAGACTCGTGATATGTGTGCAATCCTTTCATGATGCTGGTATCAGCATGAGTGGCAGCATCTAGTCATCCCTGAGATCATAAGGAAAGCACCCCCAGTCACAGGGTGCTGTGTGGCTAAGCTAGCCTGGTGGGTAGGCTAGTTGTGTTGAATGTACTTTCAACCTAGGATATTCTCAACTTCGATGGCTCATCAGCTCGTGACCCCATCACAAGTCAAGGCATATCTGTACCAGCTTCAGGGAAGGGCAGATCCTCTGTGGACAACTCCTCAGCATGTGTCCTCTTATACTTTTGGATTTGGTCTAACTTCACTAGCTCCACAAATATTTGAAAGAACAGAAAGAAGCCATGCTCATTCAGCACTCAGGATTGTGGGATGAGCAAAACCAGTACAACATGGAAAAACACACACACACAAGGCTCACATCTAGCTGGTGAAGAAGCTACCCCAGTTTTGCATTTTTTGAGGATCTCTTGGAAAGATAGCAGGGAAAAATCTACTCCAGGAGCCCAGACAGCTGGAGAATGCTCTCTTCAAAGTTAGCTGCCCTGCATACACTCCCCTCACTATTCTTGAGTCTGGTGGCTTCTGTTGGTTGAAACTGAAGCTAAAATTTTAAATATAGTTTCATAACTTAAGGTGCTGGGTATAGTGAAGAGGGCCTAACAGTAGGTCAGGTATCCCATATTAATAGCATAACATGAATCCTGGGTTCACAACCCAACAAAGGACTACTTTTCACTCATGCAAAATGTGCTGCTCTGTGAATGTAGCTCTATTTCTTTGCGAAGCTCAGTCATCTGAACCTCTTAACACATGGCTTCTTGGCCTCAGGAAAAACAGAGTTGGAGAGTAAACAGAAGTTTTACTGCCTTCTCGCAAGTAACACATATCTCAGTCCCCTGGTTGGAACTATTCACATGGCCATACCTAACTGCAAGGAGATAGGAAGGTGGTCTTCACTGTGCCCAGGAAGTAGAGTCATACAGGGTGGGTTAGCACTGCTGATGACTGCCACAGCACCTGTCAGCTGAACCATGGAGCTATCACGCACCTAAAAAGATGCATCACCTGCCTATCGCCGCATAACAAGCCACCCCAAAATTTGATTGTTTAGAACAACTATTCCTTAAATTCACAGCTCTGCAGGCTAACAATTTAGGCTGAGCTCAGCTGGGCGGCTCTTCTGGTTGCACCTGGGCTCCCTCATATACCCACAGTTAGCTGAAGATCAGCTGGGTGACTCAGCTGCGGGCTTTGGCCAGCTGTGGGCTATGACAATGGGAATGACTTGTGCCACTTGCTCAGTCTTATCTGGTGGTGAAGTCAGGCATCCCAGAGGGAGAGCAGAAACCAGCAAGGCCCCTTGAAGCCTATACTCAACAGTGCCATAACTTCTGCCACTTTCTATTGGCCAAAACAAGCCATAAGACTGCCCACATTCAGAAGCTCCACCTGCTGATGACAAGAGGCACAAAGTCACATTGCAAGGTGCCTGGTTACAGGGAGGCCATTAATTGGGTCTGTGAAGGCACTCTCCCACAGCACAGGGTCCTAAAACTGCCTTCTGTGGTCAGGGTACCATGGGCTTCTCAAGTCAGCAAAAGTACAACTCTGATAGAAAATGCAATGAAAGTCAAGAGGAAGCTCATGACTGACATAGGGAGGACCTGTGTGCATCACTGATTCGTTGATTTTCACCTGAACCGTTTCCCTCCCTGGGGCACGCTGCATTACCATCATTATTACCATCACTGATTGTTGATCAATGGTCTGCTTGAAGCCATCTCTTATGACATCACCTGTTTGGCCCACTAAGACCTGTTCTGAACAGCTAGGGGTCATCCTCCAAGAAATGTCCACAAAGGCAAGGCAGGTGTCACCTGTCTGTCTTGTAATGCCAAGGTCACTGTTTTGAGCACTGGCCCGAAAAGTCAGAATTAACCTTAGAGAGACCTTTATCCAATTACCTTGCTTTATAAGAAGGTAAATTGACCCCTGCAGAAGGGAACTAATCTGTCCAAGATCTCACAGCCGTCTACACCTGGATCTCCTGTTCAACCATCCACAGCTCTGTCCTCACCCCTGCTGGCCCAAGGAAGAACTTCCCTGATTTCAGTCTGACATCTTGAATGTGAATCCCTCAGCCTCCTCATTGCTCAGTGCCTTCCCTGAGCATGCACTTCAGCAGGAGCTGTCTGTAAGCTGCTCACCCCGTATTCCTGCACCAAACCCTGTCATTCTGCTAATGCTACATGTTCAAGATCACAGCCTCTACTCTGCTCTGATTGGCAGGCTGGAGATGAGCCATGGGCAATGCAGCCTGTCAGGGTCATGGCCCATGTAGCCAGTCAGCCAGCCACCAGGTGGTCAGTCCATCACCCCACAACCTTCTGTCTCTGCACAGCCAAAGCTTAGACAGGGATGGTTCAGGCTCAAGTTTTGGAGGCCAGGCTAGATGCAAGGGGGTCATGGGTCAGGATGGTGGGGGTTCTGCTGTGCTCCATCAAAAAGTTGTTGCCTCCCATGCATCTAGAATGCTGAACAGTACCCACAGCATCTGAGCATCTGGGATTCTGAGTGGTATCTCAGCATCTCAGGTACCCATAATGCCGAGCGATATCCCAGCATCTCAGGTACCTATAATGCTGAGTGGTACCTCCAGCATTTCAGGTATCTGCAATGGCAAGTGGTACTCCAGCATCTGAGGCATTTATCACAGTGCTGTGCATCCTGCTATTTGTGTCACTGAACTCCAATGCAGGCTCACCGACAAGAGGCACTGTGGGTTCACCTCTGTATCACCAATGCCTGTATCAGCATGCCCGCCCCACAGAGGGTGTGCAATGAAGATGTGGTGAGTGAGAGAAGGCGCAGTGCTCCAGTGAGCAGGTATTGGTCAGATAAGTTGTGCATTTGTGTCCTCAGGCTGACTGTCCCAGTGTCGCTGGGAAGCTTGGGGATAGGAGCCAAGTTCTCAAGTCTAGCTCCTTATCTGATTCAACTGAAGAACTGTAACAAATATTTTCCCAGATGCTGCCCAAAACTTACTGAATCAGATCTGCAGGGCTACAGACCCTGGAATTAGCAGGGAGATGCTCTTGGGCAGACTCCTATCCAGCCCTTTGGATGCTGGGAACAATATCGAGTGTGTCCTGGAACCCCAGAGCAAAAGGGCCCTCAGGCTGCGGACAGTGTGAGGCCAGGTATGCCCTAATGTAGAGGGCCAGTCCTGACCCAACAGGCCCCAGAGGAGGCATCAATTTGTACATGGATAGAAAGAGTGACAGCCAGTGCCGTTGGGCTGTGTCTGAGCCCAAGGGAGGTCTCATCTTCTTGATCTGACATAAGAAGTCAGTAAGAAACATTGGGCCACTCATTTCAGTCTCTCTCACCACTCATCAAGACCATCTCAAGTTTATAACTAAACCTGGTCCTGAAACAACTCCCCCTGGGTCAGCGTCCTGCCCCTGGTCATGCCACATCTGTTGTTTTCCTCGAGTGGCCCTTTGTTCTCTATGTGGCCCCTTTTCCCAACTGCAGGGCAATCCAGGAGCAAACACAGGCCCTTAAGCACCCTGACATGAGGACATTCTTAACTGACCCTCACCCCAGAGCCCTGTGCTATGAACAAAGGCAGAGAAGAGACCTAGAGGCCAAAGGGATTGTCCAGGAAGAGAGGAGGAAGAACTGTGGTGCCAGAGACAGTGTGAGACAAAGCCGATTCCTGAAACAAACACCAAAAAGCTCAAGATTCTCAAGTAGATGCTCCATTGGTTCCTTCATCATAGAACATCTTTCTGGGGCCATAAGGCCTTAGGGTCACCAAAGGGAAGCATCTACCTTGATGCCCCTCCCTGAAACTGCCTGCAGCTCCCACCTCCTCCCACAAGGCAAGCTGGACATGCCCACTTGGTCTGTACAGCCTCAAGCACCAGGCAGCACCCCGAGATCCTTAATTCCCTGGTGGAAGTACAACATGGTGGAGCAGACTCAGGGAGTACGTAATGACACCAGCAGACTTCTCCTTCTCCCCTTCATTATTTCTTCTTCTTCTTCTTCTTCTTCTTCTTCTTCTTCTTCTTCTTCTTCTTCTCCTCCTCCTCCTCCTCTCTCTGCCTCTTCCTCTCTCTCTCCCTCTTCCTCAATATTTCTCTCTCTCTCTTCTTCCTCTCTCTCCCCCACCCAACGGAACCCAGAAGTGTTCTACCTCTGAGCTACTACACCTCCAGCTCTTCTTATTTTTTAGTTTGAAATAGGGTCTCGCTAAGTTTCTGAGGGTCTCACTAAGTTCTTGAGGCTGGCCTCAAATCCACACTCTTCCCTTCTCAGCCTTCCAAGTATTGAAATAACAGGCGTGCTCTACTGCATCCTTCTCCCCTTCTTCAGCATCTTCCTTTAGCCTTGTGCTCTTACCCACTCTGCCCACACATTTTCCCCAAATTCTAAGCACCAAAAGGGACCCCAGAGGACATGCCCTTGCCTGACATATCCCTGTGTTCCCATTGTTTTCTCAACCATTGCTTCTTGGCCTTCTCCTTCCCTGGGACAGATGTGCTCCTAGCATCTTATACCCCCTCCCTCCTCATCACCCACAAATCTTCATAGCAAAAAAGTGCTACCTGGATTATAGTGAGCATCTTATCTTGAAATGGCCTTTGTAACTGACTGGAGTCTTTGTGCCACAGTTCTTCTGCTGTCTAACAAGTTCTTTTTTTTCAACTATTTAAGCAATAGTGATGTATCGGATAATGTTTTTAAAATATGGAAAAGTAGGTTAGAAAATAGAAAACAAATATTCACAGTCATACACCATTAGCTTTTTGATATATATCCCTTTTCTCATTTTTATTCTGCATAGTTCTGTTTTAGCCTACCAGAAATCACTCTGTCGGTAGGATTCATAGCATGCGTCTCTCCCCCTGCCCTTTTTATTTATACTTTCATTGGTATGTTATAGTCTCACATGTTTCTTGTCCTGCTGGATACTGAACCCAGGACCCAGTGCATGCTAGACGAGGGCTTTCCCATTGAGTCACATCCCTGGCCCCTTGAGTGCTTCACTCAGTATTGTGCTATGAGCATATTTCTTGCTGTCCTGTTGTCCTCGGAAGCTGTTATCGCCCCCCCACCCGGACCCCCGCCTGCAAGGACCCAAAGAGACGACAATCACGCGTAGCTGGTGCAAGCTTCTTTATTGCATGCTTTCTTTTTTTCTCTCACACTCCCCTCCCCGCTGGAGGGCTCTGCTATCAAAACATGCAGTAGGAGGCGGGGCCAGAGAGGGAACAACTTGGGGCCAATCAGGACTTGAGTCACGAGGTGCCCACATGTAGCCCTCCAGCTCTTCTATGTGAGCACTCTCTGGTCACAGGCTCTGACGTGCTGGTGCATGCGCTCTGACGTGGCACAGCCCTCCTCAAGAATGTTACTGTCTGATAGATATTCGGCAGTCAGCTACTCCTGGCACTCTGCCAGGCGCCATCTTGGGGCAAAGTCTCTCCGGGCCCGCTGGGCTAAGACCCCAAAAAGCTATATTTTGAATGATTTCATAATATTATATGGAATGGAATTCTGACTCAGCTGAGTTAGCCCAGTTGAGTTAAGAAAACAGAAGTTTCTCCAGCTATTCCAACAGAACGATTTTGATGCAGGAAGTTTGGAGCTAAAGTAACTGTTGGAGAAGCTAAGGGTTTGCAAAGCTCAGAGAGGCCACCTCCCACTCAGTCACCTACAATTCTGAAGTTAGAGGTTGGTGGGAGACCTTACAAACTTCACAATTGCCTTCCACCAGCAGTTACAGCTGAGGTCAGTGCCCTCTGCATCTCACATAGACATATCTGCTGGAGAGACACTAACCCGGGAGCAGGAAACAAGGGGACCAGGCAGTGCATCCTCTCCCAAAGGTGCAAGGGAGCCTGCGGACAGGATGGGGTGGTACCCAGCTAACCACAGAAGACCCATCCTCAATTGCTGGAGGTTTAGGTTGTTTCCTAATCTTCATGGAATTTCTCTTTTCCTCCAGTTCCTTCCATGTATTTCTCTAAGTATATGAGATCCTAGTTATTTGGTGGCCTTCATATTACTGGGAAAGTTAGACTCCTGGCTTGGATTTAGGGCATGTAAGTCCCCTTTCCTTGGCGAGCCTCCAGAGCATCTCCTGCTTCCTCTGGTTCTTGAGAAACTATCACTCTCACTCCTGGTCTAGGTGAAAACCTGACTGGTCAGTTCTTAGAAGCTTGGGTCTAGCTTGTCCTGTTAACTGCTGGACACCTGGTGCATTTATCCCCCGGTGAAGGAAACACCATTAAGAAGAAAAAACAGAGCCGGGCGTGGTGGCTCACACTTGTAATCCCAGCATTCGGGAGGCTGAGACCGGAAGATCCGGGATCGCGGCCAGCCTCAGCTACCTAGTGAGACACTCCGCAACTTAGTGAGACTCGGTTTCAAAATAAAGAATAAAAAATAGGGCTAGAGGTATAGCTTGGAGGTAGAATGCCCCTGAGTTCAACCCCCAGTACAGCAAAAAAAAAGAAGAAGAAGAAAAAACAGGCCAGGTATGTGGTGCATGCCTGTAATTTCAGTATTTAGGAGACTGAAACAGAAGGATCACAGATTTGAAGCTAGCCTTATCAACTTAATGAGGCTCTCCGCAACTTAGTAAAACCCTGTTTCAAAATAAAAGATAAAATAGGGTTGGGCATGTAACTCACAGCAAGTGCTACACAAAGCTATTGATTCTTTGTTTTGTTTTTATTATCTATTTGTTTACTTCTGGTCCTGGGGACGGAACCCAGGAGCATTCTACCTCCCAGCTATACCCCCAGCCCCTTTTTTTAATTTTTTTATTTTGAAGCAGGGTCTCACTAAGTTGCTGAGGCTGGCCTTAAACCTGTGATCCTCCTGCCTCGGTCTCCCAAGTACTGAGAATACAGGTCTGAATCCCTATACCCAGCTATTTTTTAATTATATCTATTAGCATAATGTTAGCCCTGGGGGAGCAGGAAGTGTGCCACCCTCACACATTGCTACATTCCTGGCTTCCAGCAGAGCCTGGTGCTCCTTAGACCCTCAGTCAATATTGTTGGGGGACTAGATATTGTCATTATCATCATTGTTCTTGTCATCATCCTGTGTCTCGTGGTCCAGTGGAAGAATTAGAGGAGAGCCATAGGTCAGACACAGGTGAGAGCAAGGAGCTTGGGTGAAAGGAGGATGCTCCTGGCAGCCATGCAGGCTGGGGCTCTCCAGGGGTGGAGCACACCCAGATTATGATGATGAGATGCTGAAATTGCACTAGGCCCTGTTTACAAATGGTCCTTATGTGCCCAGCAATGTTTTAATGTTTCTCATGTTACATGTGTGTGTGTCTCCTGACCTCCTCCCCACTTAGGTAGGAAGCTGGTTTCCCAGAAAATTGGGAGGACGACCAACCAGGGGCTCTGACCTTGTTGGTAACGCTTAGCCATCCTATCCCAGCCCCTGCATCTGTGCAGGATTGCATACAACATTGCTGGAGAAGAGACTCCCAGCCCGTCCCTCTAGCTAGGGAAAACCCCCATGCCGTGTCTCAGCCTCGTGTCACTAAATGTTCCTATTTCTTCTTGCGCCACCTTTTCGAATCTTGCTTGGGTCCCTTTTGGAGATGGGACCACCGCATTGTAGAATGGGGCTCTGGTTTGAAGAGAAGCCCCACAAAAGCCCGATGGTCATTTCCAGCAAGGATGGAAGCCACATCCAAGAGGCCGCCAGCGTCCACATATGTGTCAGGGATAATTGCCAGCGATGTGCTACCTAAGCAGTTTATGCAGGAAGTGGGCGAGGGTGCATCGGTCAGCAGCTTTTGCCTGTGGTCGGGGAGCAGCCTGATCTCTCTCTATGCCAGCGATAATGCAGATGGATGGGATGGTACAAACACCCAGGCCGGTCCTCTGATGTCCCCTCTTTCCCTTAGATACCACACCTGGTTTTCGGCTTACCTCTTCTCTGTACTTTCTGCCTGGGGCTGCCATCACCCCCACTTGTCTGCAGGGCTGGAGTGGCATGGGGAGACAGCCTTGGAGAGCCCAGCCTGGGAGCCAGGCTTTTGAGAGGCAGGAAGGGTGACCAGGTTGCATTGCTCTGTTACCGTACAGCAATCTTGATCTCTTTTCAGGTGACAGCACGGATCAGAGAACCTTGCTATAGGACAGGACGCCAGTCCTGATATTGGACCTGATAGAAATGTGCTACGGTGGACAAGAGCCACCATCTCCACCTGGGCATAGGGGACCACTGGGGCGCTATCAGTTGTCTGGGGCTTCCTTGCTGATGCCGTAAACTGGGGGCTGTGCAAGTCAGCTCTCTGCTCTTCTGACCAAAGACCTGAGACAATCAATTCAGAGGAGGGAAGGTTTGCTTTGGCTCCTGGTTTGGGGAGTCTCAGTCCATGGTCGCTTGGCCCTGCTGCTTTGCACCTGTGGTGGCACAGTATGTCACGGCAGGAGCGCAGGATAGAGGAACTGCTCTCCCCCTGGCAGACAGGAAGGAAAAAGAGAGAGAGGTCACACCTCCAGTGACCTCCTACTAGGCCCCACCCCTTAAAGGTTCCAGTACCTCCCAGTAGTGCCACAGGCTAAGGACCAAGCTGTCAACACACGGGCATTGGGGGGACATTCAAAATCCAAACTCTAGCACGTGGGCCTTCAAAGAGAAATGCTGTGGGCATGTTGATGAAATAACTCCAGCTCTCGCCCTTGCTCTGGTTTGGGGGCCAATGACCAGGGATGGCCCGGCCCCTGCCCAGGGAAGGGCTCCCCATCTGAGGATCAGAGCTTCAGAACTGAGCAAAGCTGGCATTTGCATGCTCCGTGAGCATTTTATACATTCCCTCCGAGGAGCTTATACAGACATTTAGGTTGATAAACCTGAAAATTCTCTAGAAAGCATCTAATTAATGTGTTCTTCCTAAGTAGAATGTTTTAGTAATTGCTGTTCAAGCAACAGAGAAGTTGAGAAAGCTTTTTTTCTTGCAAATGCTGCAGGGACTGATAGAGACCCACATGACTGCTTTTCTCAGCTCGCTATCTCTCTCTCTCTCTCTCTCTCTCTCTCTCTCTCTCTCTTTCTCTCTCTCTCTCTCTCTCTCTCTCTCTCTCTCTCTCTCTCTCTCTCTCTCTCTCTCCTGCAACCTATTGACTTCCATTAACATTCTTCCAGCTATAAAAAAAATGCATGTTATCCTAGCACTCTCCATAGGCAGGAAGCCGGGCATTGAATTACCCAGCGCCTGAGTAATTGCCCGTCGTCATCGTGATGGAAAATGGCAGAAATTGCAATGAGTCACAGGTTGCTGGAAAGCCAACTGTTTAGTGACGATAATTCTGTAAGGATAATTTCATTAATGGAAGTGGAAGACAACGCTTGTGCCAGCCAATACTGTATATGTATATGTAAATATCCCTGGACATACGGCTAGTGTTTAAAAACGGCCGCATATAAATGGGTATGCATGTGTCTGCTTTTTAATGAACGCCTGAGAGCCGAATGGTAAAGTACCATTCAGAAGTGATTTGTGATAATCACACGGGGGAGAAATCCTTTAAGTGAAAGGAAATGGGGATGAGGATGTTTCAAGCGTGGATGTAAAAAGCTTCTGTTTGATTTGGGGCCACAAAGGATTCAAAAGATATCAAAGGACTGACGGGCTGAATAGCTTTCACCAAAGGAGGACCTTTCCGGCTCTGGAATTTAGCACGTAAAACAAACCCGCACAAATCCTCCAGCCTGGAGAAGGTTATCTATGGAGGGATGGACGGGGCTGCCAAGAGGGTCCTCCAGCCTGGTGCAGGCTTCCCCTGGGGCTAGCTCCTCAGCGTCTGGACCCCAGCATTCTGAAGTGAACAGAACGGCGTGCTTTGAATGGGGGGCTGTTCCGTGGCGCAGGGTCCAGTGCCAAGGGATTCAAGAATCGGATCGGAGGTTTATTTTGGGTCTACACTCCTGTCTACCTGCGCAGGCTCCTCCCCTCTCTGCAGCCATGGCCCATCTCCCCTGATGCTCTGTCTCCCTCGCTGTCAGCACAGACAACAGAGCGTGGAAAATGATCGTGTCCTTCGCAGTGTGAGATTCCAGAATTAGAATCTGGCCAGCGTTTTCCTTTGTGAACCTAATGGGCTTTCTGTTTGCATGGGAGCCAGCCCCACTTAGACACACAGCGGCGTCTTCCCCTGCTGATGAACTGCATGGTCTCCTTTTTTTATTATTATTTCATACCTTTAAATTGAGGAAAACTTTGTAATAGCACTGAATTAGCATTGAGTCATCTTTTTTTTTTCTTTTCATTTTCCACCATGTACTCTTGTTATCAAAAATAGTTCAACTCTTCTTGCAAAACAAAAACAAAATAGTACATACTGGACACGTACATCACATTTTTCTTCCTGTGAGCATTGAGCCATCTTTAAATATGCAATTTAATGGCATTTAGTGTCACCTCTATCCCATTCCGATGCTCTTCCATCACGCCAACAAGAAGCCCTGTACCCATGAAGCAGCCACCCAGTTCCCTCCTGCCCCAGTAACCACCGATTTGCTCCCTGCTTTTATGGAATTCGCCTTCCCTAGATGGTTCATACAAAGGGGTTCCCACAAGATGTGGTCTTTTCTGGCTGACTTCTTTCACTCAGCATAATGTTTTCATGGTTCATCTGTGTCGGCTCTTCCTTCTTTTTATGGCCGAATAATATTCCATTGGGTGGACAGAACACATTTTGTTTATGTGTTCATCCATTTACAGAGGTTGCTTTCGCCTTTTGGCTATTGTGAATAATGAGAGAAAGAGAGAGAGAGGGAGGGAGGAGGGGGAGAAAGAGATAGTGTGTGTGTACAAGTATTCGGCTCCCTGATTTCAATTTTTTTAGGTCCATACCCAGAAGTGGAATTACTGGCTGGAATATGGAAATTTGGCTTTTTGAGGTGCCCAGGCAGGCTTCGGTTCCCAGTCCTGCCTCTGGGTTTACTGGGGACTTCTCTGCCCCATCCTCCATCTTGGCTCTAATATATTCTGAGAGTGTTTCTCACATACGGCCACACACTGAATTCAGGGGACATCTCAAGCAGCCACACCTGGTCACAGGACATCCCACAGAACACACATCCCTGCTCAGGTTCTCTCTGCAGTCTCAGGTTTGAGCAGCATCAATATGGGGCCAAAAGAAAGCGGGAGGAGCTAGGCTTGGTGGCACATGCCTACAATCCCAGTACTTGGGAGGCTAAGACAGGAGGGCTGCAGGTTTTGAGGCCAGCTGCAGCAACATAGCAAAACCCTGTTTTAAAATTTAAAAACTAAAATAAGGCTGAGGGTGTGGCTTGGAGGTAGAATGCCTGGGTTTAATCCCCAGTACCAAAATTGAAAGAAGAAAAGAGTGAGGGAAGGGGGAAAGGAGGGACAGAAGGAAGGAGGAAGGGAAGAAGAGGAGAGAAAGAAAGAGGGATGGAGGGAGAGAGGGAAAGAGAGAAGGAGGGAGGGATAGAGATAAAGAAAGAGAACCTGCTTTGTGCTGATGAGTGGATCCATACTGGGTCAAGCCAGATCCAGCCTTCTGGGCCCATATGACCTTACCCACCCCCTTTAGTGGGCGAGGACTGAGGGAGACACCCTGAACAAAGCTGCATACCTGCCACCTGTCCTCTGAGGCCATCTTCAGTGGTGAACACATGCAGGGTCTTCCAGGTCCTCTGTTGCCCATCAGCTCCTGGAGCCCCTGGCTGAACCATCGCCAAGTCCAGGGCCTGGATCCCAGCAGCCCCCTCACACATCTTAGTCCTGACCTTCAGATGCTGGCTTCTCGGTCCTACTGTGCACTACAAGCCCCGACCCCCACAGCCCTCTGAAGGGTCCTGGCTCCTCCCCAACGTGCTCTCCAGTCTGGGAACCAGATGCAGCTGACCCCTGAGCAAGGTTGACCTCCCAGCCTCTCTGTTTTGGAGGATCTTGGGCTCTGGCCTGAAGCAGGACAGGGGCTGTTACCCTCCCAAGGTTCCCTATCTGTAGGAGGGACAGAGAGGAACTTCAGTCTCTCCAGTTCAACGCTCAGACTGTGGGTACTGTCCCTTCTGTGCCTGTCCGAGACCTGTGTATCTGTCACCAGAAGACCCTGCCCACCTGCTAGGGCAAGTAAGGTTCCTTCTCTGGTGTGTGCTAGACAACCCAGGCTCTTCCCGATGGCAAGAAGAAAAACAAAATTTTTAAGGAGGAAAAAAATGAGAGATAATAAAAACAGATTAACAATTTGCAAATTATCCTACAGAGAAATATCCTATTAAGAAAAAAAAATGATGAGTGCATACTACCGGGGGGCGGGGGGAAATAACTCGGCTGGGGAGAAGAATGGAATCTATCTCCCTGAAATGACAGTATTGTCCCATCCCAAACTAATAGGCTCTGTTCCCTAACAATGCACCCAAGATATCGTTTATTAAGCCATTATCCCACAGACCGCAGTTAGCCACATCTCCAACACCACCACGTTTATGAAAGACAGTTACAGTCATTTGCAAGATAATTACCATTCTAATCTCAAACCAGCCCCTAGGAGCAAATTGCTGTATGAGGAACCAGGTTTTCAGTGGTTGGTTCATAATGGAATGCTGGCTCTGGAGCAGCTGGGCTCCTTCCTGCTGCTGAGATCTGCAGGGGTAGGTTTGCATCTCCCAGCTAGGTTGGGAACAGACTCCGCTGCTCTGCTGGGGTGGACACTCCTGGGGTCCTGTCATTGTGGAGTTGTGATTTCATCTGTCTGCTTCCTGAGCTCATTAACACAGCTGAGCCAGGGAGGGAGAGAAAGAGGATGGAAGGATAGATAGATAGATAGATAGATAGATAGATAGATAGATAGATAGATAGATAGATAGATAGATAGAAGAGGAGAGGGAGAGAGAGGGATGGAAAGAGAGAAAGACTAAAGGAAGAGGGAGAGAGAGGGAGGGAGGAGAAGAAGAGATGTGAGGAGAGAGGGGCGGAGGTATGAGGAGACAGAGGTGGAGGTATGAGGAGACAGAGAGAAGAAAGGAAGAGGGAGAGAGATAGAGAAAGAGGGAGGAGGGAGTGAGAGAAGACAGAGGCAGAGCCAAGAGGAAGAGAAAGAGGGAGGGAGAGAAAGAAAGAGAGAAGGGAGGAGGAGAAAGAAGAAGGGAGAGAGAAGGGGAAGGAGGGGGGAAGGAAGGAGAAAGGAAGGGAGGGAGAGAAAAAGAGAGGAAGAGAAGGAGAAATGGAAAGGGATAAATTCTCTTTAACACAGAGAAGGAAGAGGGAGAGAGAGAGAAAGAGAGAGAGAGAGAGAGAGACAGACAGACAGACAGACATGCTGCCCTGCTGGGAAGCCTGAAAACAGAATCAAAGCATGGACAGAGAAGTCTCCAGAAGCAGTACGACCCTGGAGCAAGCCAGGACACTGTTATCAAAACAAACCGCCCAGACCTTGACTTGGGCTCGCAGTGCAGGCCCTTAGCCAGGCCTCCTGTGGAAAACGGCAGCCCTTCTATCTGATGGGGCGGGCACCATAGTTGTGCGCAGCAATGAGCAGTCAGCTAGAGGAAGGAAAAAGGTTCTGGAACCAAAGAGGGGCAAAGGCAAGGAGCCCATGAGAGGGGATGGCTAAGCCCAGGAGCAAGGGGACCAAGAGCACGCTGGGCACACACATTCCATCAGACCAAGCACGCTGCATGCCGCTGCCTGTGGGGCCACCTGGAGCAGGTCACCTGGGCAAGCAGAGCTATGGCCATTACAGGGGGGCACCTGCCAGGCACGTCCTGAGCTCACAGGGACACGTGCAGAGCTGAGCTGTCGTGCTAACGGGAGTAGTCGCAGAAGAGAGCAAGGGCAAGCGCTGGCCACTGCCACGTCCCGGTCAGGAGATTCTTGAAATCACTACAATCTGACCTGGTGTTTTTCTCTGAAAGAGTCCCATGAAATAAATACCTAACCTTGCTGTTCCTCACCTGCCAGTGTCTCAGAGCTGAATGCTGAATGGGGACAGTGACAAGACCAGACCCAGGACAGGAGGAGACGCACCAACCAGAGGGAGAAGGTCCACCAAGGCGGAGCCAGGAAGGCACATTCTAGAGAGGCACATGGAGGACAGGGACAATCCTCACCAACGCAGTCTCAGAGGAGTGGCTGGGGAGAGGTGGAAAGTCAAATCACAGCCAGCCTGAGAGGGGACGTCACACAGGGAAGGGAAACCCAGCCCCTGCCAGCCCTGGCATCTTCCCATGGAGATTCCAGGAGCCGCAGTAGAGCCAAGAGCAGAGACAAGACAAAGAGATGAGCACAGGTCACCTCCCCCCACACGACACCCAAACGGCTCTTTGTTTCAGAACCTCTGTACATTTTCTTTCCTTTTTTTTTCCAGGAATTTTTGTTTGTTTTTGCCGTGCTAAGAATGAAACCCAAGGCTTTGTGCATGTTCGGCAAGTGCTCTACCACTGAGCTATAGCTCCAGGCTTCTCAGAAGATCTTTAGATTTTTCTCCCTCCCCTGAAGTACCAGTTCTTTCCGTTCATACAGCCTGGATGCCCTCTTCTCCTCCACTCCATCCCTTCCTTCCTCCCAGAGCATTTGACCTCTATTCTGCTTTCAGCTCTCAGCACTGACTGCACTAGCTGTCTAGTGCTGAGTAACAAATGTCCCCCAAAATGTAACTGCTTACCAAGAGACCTGTTCATAAGGCTTCAGCCATCCTCCAAGCGGTCTCTTTTTCTCCGAGCGTCCCTCCTCCAAGTGACCTCTCCAACAGCGTGGACCAGACCTCTTTACATGGGAGACAGACTTCAATAAAGAGCCAAACAGCAAGAGGATGTCTAAGGCAGAGCAGTGGGTTCTATAACTTAATTTCAGAAAGCCCTGAATGTGCTATTTGTGCAATGTGGGAGGGGACTACACGAGGGGGTGGACACTGGTGGGGAGTCCTTGGAGGTCTTCTTGGAGGCCAGCCACCACACTCCCTGATTCTCAATGTACCAATGAACTTGGCCTTGTGCTCTGCTGGAGCCTAGCATTGAAGAAGTAGGGGCCGACGCTTCCTCAGGGCATACCTTCCAGGGGACCCAGCGTGAGGTCAGGGATTGTCAGGGTCCCAGCAAATGCACGGCGAATGTGTTAGTCAGCCTTCTGTCACTATAACAAATGCCTCTGATAACCAGCATGTAAAGAAAAGGGGTTTATTTTGGCTGAGGCTTTCAGAGGTCCTGCTCCATGATCTGTTGGAGCTGATGCTTTGGATGTGTGGTGGCACACTGGGGCGGGAGTGTATGGCAAAACAACTGCTCAGCTCAGAGCAAGGAAAGAAAGAGAAGCTGGGCGTGGTGACATACACTTGTAATTCCAGTACTTGGGAGGTTGAGATAGGAGGATCCCAGTTCAAGGCCAGCCTCAGTAACTTAGCAAGGCCCTCAGCAACTTATCAAGACCCTGTTTCAAAATAAAAAATAAGCCGGGTGTGGTGCCACATGCTTGTAATCCCAGTACTTGGGAGGCTGAGACAGGAGGATCGAAGGTTCATGGCCAGCCTCAGCTACTTAGTGAGGCCCTCCGCAACTTAATGAGACCCTGTTTCAAAATAAAGAATAAAAAAATAGGGCTGGGGTGTAGCTCAGAGGCAGAATGCCCTTGAGTTTAATCCCCAGTTCTCCCCTAAAAGAAAGAAAGAAAGGAAGAGACCAGGGTCCCACGATCCCCATGAGGGCCCCCATTCCCCAGTGACCTGAAGACTTCTCCCTGGGTCCCACTTCTTAAAGGTCCCACCACCTCCCAATGTCACCAAGATGGTGATGAAGCCTATAACACATGAGCCTTGGGGGACTTCAGCACCCCAGCCACCTCCTTGGCATATAGAATTTGGGATGGTGTGAGCAACCATCGCTGATGGCTTAACATACCTGGTGCAGGTTCCCAAGGTCACTGATACTTGCTGATGTGGCCATGGGGTACTCACCGTGCCCTCCACCCCAATTCCTTCTCTCCTCTCCCCCCACTGTCACGCACACCAACGCCAGCCAGCAGAGAAGGTGTTTAGCTCCCAAGGGCAGAACTTCCCTCTCCCTTAGGCACCATTTACCCCACAGAGAAGCACATATCACACCCTGCAATGGTTTCAAGGCATGCCCCTTTTCAAAGCTGCTACTCGAGCTTCTTGTTCCCAGTGAGAGGAGACGGAGGCCGCGCCTGGCTGGTCTCCCATGCTCTCCCCTCCTCACCAGGAGCATCCTGTACTAATCCCCACACTGCCTGCTGCTCCCCCGCCCCACGCCCAGGTTCCCCATCATAGGCTGCGGTTATTGTTAGCTTTTCTGTTTTAATACAGCCACGAAAGGGAATCAATGAAGGTGACATTATGAGACAATGTATTTCCCATCAGACGGTTATCGAGCAATTTCTCATTCAGATTTTTACAATTCAAAAACAAACCTGGAAGAAGATTATTTTCTGCGCGTGGCAAATCCTGCAACTCCAATCTCTCTGTCAGTAATGCGATTCCGGAAGCCGAGTTGTAGAGGGACTTGCTAAAGTACACTTCTTGACATTAATAGAGCAACGTGTCAAATGCGAGCTCGGTCTCAACAAGCCGTGTTTCCCTTTAATGCGCGGCGGTCCCCTCTGAGAGGCTGAGGAGAGCTCCTGAGCGGAGGCCCTTCTGCTTGGGAGTGCACACGATTGACAGCGACGTGTCCCACGTCCGCTGGGTTCATTAAAGCGGAACTCAGACCAGAGGCATTTTGGAAACAGAGTGAAAGGCTGCTGCTGAGAAAACATGGGCTTTCCCATAGTCCCAGCCCAGCCCAGCTGCAAGGTGGAGAAATGATGCATGGGGATGATCTGCCAGCCCCTCCCCAGTAGCCTTCCCCCATAATGGGGCTGCTTTTCACCTGAGGAATTAGCAAACTGCCAGCAGACTACAAGTCAGGCCACCCTGCTCACAGCACACTTCGCCATCAAGGGCAACACAGCTGCACCTGCTGCTCTCCTGCTCCTGCCTCGAGTGCCCCCTGCTGCTCTCCTGCTCCAGCCCTGTGTGCCCCGGTCTTACCCCATCAGGTTCAACCCTGCTCAGTATTCATCTTCTAGTTCAACTAATGTCAAGGGGTCGAGGGACCCAGAGCAGGAAATGCCTGCTCTCAGATAAAATCCTTTGCTGTGTGCTCTTTCTTTCAGGAAGGGGAGTCTTCAGTGTCCTCCAGACTCGCAAAGGAGACCATGGCCCCCAAAGGCAGAACCATCCCTCCCTGGAGTCAGCTCTGCTGGCTGGCTCACTCTCCAGCTCCCCCTGCTGTGTGATTTCCCCCTGGTCCTTCGAGAAACAAGCAGAGATGCATCGCCCTGCATGGCCAGCAGCACACACTCAGAGAGAATAGTCGGCCAGCCCAGAGTACAACAACTGCTTTGGAGCTAAACCTACCCCTCCGCTACCCTGTGCCAGCTGGTGTCCCCCACCAGGGCCTGAGCTAGAGCCAGAGGGCTTATATTAACAGGAGGGGGAAAGGAGTAGTGTCAGAGCCCCCAGGGCTAGGTCAAGGCTGACCACTGCTGTAAAAGCAAGCGGCCCCACTTTCTTGGCCTCCTTGAAGGAGACTTACCTCCTTCTGTTCCCTGAGAGCAGGACTCTGCCAGGTCAGCAGAGTCCCACCGAGGCTCACCTGATGGACAGTTTCAGCCCACACCTCAGGACAGCAGTGGGGGCTCCAGCATAGGACACTCAGATGGCATGTTCCTGCCCCCAGAGGCAAGGAGGAGCCCTCGGTCAGTGGATCTGCTGGGTAAACATGGTGAAGGCCATTGCATCTCCGTGGGCTTGAGACTCTCCAAAGAACAAAACTGTCTGCAGAGGCCCTCCCTGGATGCACTATGCCAAAGATAAAAGTATGGCTCATGTCTGTGATGTTCAATACAAGTGCTCTTTAATTATGATGAATTTATGTCCCAATAAACCTTCCTAGGTTGAACTATCCCAAGTCTAAAATGCATTGGAGACAGCCGACCTACCAGCCTCCTAGCCCAGCTCCACGGCACCCTGCAGCGTCCCTGTCTAACCTGGTGGCTGCAGGGCAGGCTGGGGACTGTGACTCACTGCCGCCATCCAGCAGATCAAGAGAGAATCATACCTCAATAACTATACCAAGGAAAGATCCAAATTCAAAATTCAAGGTGCAAGCCAGATATGGTGGCACATGCCTGTAACCCCAGTACTTGGGAGGCTGAGAAAAGAGGATTGCCGGTTCAAGGAGAGCTTCCATAACTTAGCAAGACTCTCAGCAACCTAGTGAGAGCCTCGGTTATAAAAATAAAATAGGGCTGAGGGTGTAGCTCAGAGGTGGAATGCTGCTGGTTCATTCCTCAGTATTAAAAAAAAAAAAAAAAAATTCCAGGTACAGTTTCTACTGGTTGACCATGGCTTTTCACTATCATAAAATTTAAAAATCCTATCTGTATTGTCCCTTCCCACCTCCAACCTGGCGCAGGGCTGATAGAAAAAGCATGTACCAGCCAGGGTATTGATGGAGCGAACCGCTGAACAGACCCCTCAGTCCTGAGTCTTGGCTTCCTGCACTTGAAGATCATGTGGCAGCCCCTCACATCAGCCCCAGGAGGTCAGCTATATTATTAGTATCCTCCTTTGAAAAGAGAAAACTGAGGCACAGAAGGTTAAGAAACCCACCCAGGGTCCCATAGGTATAAGGTTGATAGATTCAACTGGTAAAATACAAGAAGCCTGGTCAAAATTAAATTTCAGACAGATAGTGAATAATTTTTTTAGCTAAGTATGTCCCAAATATTGCATGGGATATACTTCTACCACAACATTATTTTTCACTTATCTTAAATTCTCATTAAACTATGCATCATCCTGTGTGTCATCTTAGGAACTTTTATGTAGCGAGCGGCTGGAGCCCAGGTCTGACCCAGGCTGAGGCTCTGAGCCTGCTTTCTCTCTGGAGCCGTTGAGAGCTTCAGGGCACCTGTTTTGCACTTGACATCAATTCTGGAGAACCCAGGGGAAAGAAACGGAGGGTCCACCGGGAGAAGCAGAGAATCCGGGACCTCCGCTATCACTGTGTCTCTGCCGCCCTAGCCAAGGTAAAGAGTGAAGGTGGAGAAGGAGGAGGGCTGGAGAAAGGGGGTGGACGGTGCAGTTCCTGGAGCTTGGGGCTTCATCAGACTCCTCAGGAAGCAGGGGAAAATGAGCTTGGAGGAGAGACCTCTGGGTTCAACGCTAGAGGAATGCCCTTGGGAGGGGAATTGGACTTTTGTCTGCAAACTTTAGCTTTGTGGTGGGAAAGCGTGTGTGTGTGTGTGTGTGTGTGTGTGTGTGTGTGTGTGTGTGTGTACTTCCATATAACTGTGCAAGGAGTGCTTCTTTTACTGTAGGTTGGTTGGTTGATTGGTTGGTTGGTTAGTTGGTTGATTGGTTCGTTGGTTGGTGCTGAAGGTTGAACCCAGGGGCATTCTACTTCTGAGCTACACCCCAACCTTTTTTTATTTTCTTTAGAAACAGGGTCTCACTAGATTGATGAGGTCCTCAGTAAGTTGCTGAGGCTGGCCTTGAACCTGTGATCCTCTTATCTCAGCCTCCCAAGTACTGGGATTACAGGCGTGCACCACCATGCCTAGTAAAGGGTGCTTTTTGGAAATGTTTCTGACTGAGCCACCTCCCAGGTGACAGCACTCCCTGAGGGCAGGGTGCTGCTGAGCAAGACACCCAGAGCCTGGGCTTCTGGGCTCCAAACCCTCGTGGGTGGGAATGAGGAATCCGCCTCTTCCCATCCCGTCATCAGGTCCTGTGACTGAGCACTCCACACTCCCCACGCCATCCTCACCGGCTTCTGTCCCCGTAAACGATGTTTATTTGATCGTCTGTTCACTTTTATAGAAGGTTTATTATGCCTCTCTGTGTTGAAAAAAACAGGGCTCTTTAATAGCTACAGTGATAAAAAATGACTTCCACTTCGCCAGCTCTTGGGGAATGAAATTAGTCCGATTACATTCTCCTCTCCTGTTAAATTCTCAGCCTCCACTATCTGCAGGTCAGCTGAGATGCAGAGTGGTTAAAAATGCCCAATCAATCAAAGGACTCCCAGAGTCGTGAGAACATTCCAGAACTCTTGATTGCCTCTGACCAGGGTAATTTAAAAAGGAAGGTTTAAGAAATTGACCACCCTTGGAGAACATGCCGACCCTGAAGCAAGGGAAAAGAGGCTCCAGCCAAGGAGTTTGGAGCAGTTGTCAGGAAGGGAAATTCCAGAGCATGCCAGTGCTCCTCCAGCCCAGCTCTCTGAAGTCTGGGGGCCATCCTGCATGATTTATTAGATGGCATATCAAAGCGTGAGGGAGCAAAATGGACACAAGGTCCCAGCATACTGCCCAGAGGGCCATGACCAGCCAAATAATTATTCAGCAACTTTGAAGCTGAATACATAACTTCACTTCTCTCCAATCCCAGTTCAAAGCCACCTCTTCCAGACTATCTTTCCAGAAGATTCCAACCATTCTCCAACTCCCCATAACACCCCTGCCCACCGCCGCATCTTCAGGAGCAAGAAGCATTGTAAATCTACCGATGCTCAAACATCAGTCACTAAAGCTGGGGGGTGAGGGACTCTTAAGTTCTGCAGGCCCTGGCTTTATTTTTCCCTAGAATCTAAAGAAATCATTCCCCCTTGTCTATCCTGCACCATGGACTTGGTAGGCTATTTATTTCATTTCCTCTGCCCCAGATATAAGCTCTGATCACTACTAGTCACTAGTGGTTGACACAGGAAGGTGACCCTCCTGTATGGATCTCTGCCTGTCGCACAGTAGGAGGGCAATGACAGAGCTCGGGGACTGGATTACCAGCGCAGGATCCTTTCCTGAATTTATTCTTTCACTCACACAAGTGTGCATCCTTGCGTTCCTCCAGCCTGTGTTCACGAAGGGCTCACTGCCAGCCAGGGACTGTCCAATGTCCTTGTCCCAGGAGACTGCACGATGGGTTTGCAGCCTAGGGAAACAAGC
The DNA here is from genome assembly GCA_004027655.1 of Graphiurus murinus. Taxonomy (NCBI): domain Eukaryota; kingdom Metazoa; phylum Chordata; class Mammalia; order Rodentia; family Gliridae; genus Graphiurus; species Graphiurus murinus. The sequence continues at coordinate 8,883 of PVLC010002143.1, read as the reverse complement.
ATGCAGCTCCATGTGAGCACAGGGCGGGGGGCCCTGCCCCTGATAGCCATGGCGACACTTAAGAACAGGGTCTTCCAGGGAAACCCCAAACCTACCCTATCGCATGACAAGGAAAGATTGCTTGTTCTGAGCTCACCAAGGCAGGCATGTGGTGTGAGCCTTGCAGGAGCTACTAGCTCGAAGGACCCCAGTTCACAGAGGAGAAAGCAGAAGCCCAGAGCTGCTGCAGACCCCGCTGACAGTGTGGGTGAGTGGCGGGTCTAGACTCGGACTCAATCCAGACTGACCCCAAGTTCCCCCTCCTTTCCCATCAATTGCTGAACTTCACATGGCCTCAGAGGAGTGGGGAGTCGGGTGGCTGTGTTGATGGATAACTCCCATGGGTGCAGGAACAGAAAACATCTTGTGTGTGTGTTGAGGGAGGGGGGCTGGACAGAGAGGAGGAGGAGGAGGAAGAGGAAGAAGAGGAAGAGGAGGAGTAGGAGGAAGAGGAGGAGGAGGAAGAGGAAGAGGAGGAAGAGGAGGAGTAGGAGGAAGAGGAGGAGGAGGAAGAGGAGGAAGAGGAAGAGGAGGAGGAGGAGGAGGAGGCGGCAGCAAGGGTGGCCGTGAGCGTGAGCTCAGGGATGCAGCTTCACATACCAGATGCTCAGAATCCATTTCATGCTCCTTGCTTCGAGGGAGGAACCCAGCAAAATCCCTCTGATGGAGGAGCTAGAAACACATGTCTGTCCAACCGAGGACAAAAATCCTGCCAGGCAGAGGTCTGGCACAGGCAGCACGCCTTTCCCGGAGCAGCACAGGCCCCGAAGGGGACGTGTTGGAAGCTTTAGCCTCCCGCTGCAAAGAAAATTACCCTCTCCATTCTGCTACACCCCGACCATCAGCAACATTAAATCCTGAAAATGAGATGGGGACCGAACCAAGGCCGGCACAGACACCACCAGCTGGAGGGCAGCCGGCTGCCCCCCTCCGCTGGTCCTGTGACGGGCTGTGGCTCTGTCCCCACCCCCGCTGAGAGACAGTTTGCTTTCATGAGCTCCCTGGTCTGGTAGAGAGAAACCAGAGACATCTGTGCACTCTCGCTTTGAGAAGAAACAGCCCAGACATGTGTGTGACACAAGAGGTGTCCACAGGCACAGGGCTGGCCACCCAACTGCCCTCCTGCCCCTCACCCCATGGGGTGTGACAGCACAGACCCCTGAACCCCCTCTGGGCCTGCCTGTCAGACAGGTCCTTCACCATTACCCCCCCACACCTCCTACCTGCACATCCTGCGGGCCTGGACACAGGTAGGGCGCCATCCCAGGGCCAGCGGCCACCCCTGCCTCTCAGCTGCGCAGGGTTCTCAGCTCCCTGGCCGATGCCACGCACAGGCACTCAGCCTGCCCTTTCAGCCTGGCCTCTGGCCTCTACCGGATTGCTTCTCTCTGCTGAATACTCCTCCCTGATCTCTGGATGCTCCTCCCTGTTCTGAGTACTCCTCCCTGATCTCAGTTGCTCCTCCATGCCCTGGGGCTCCCTCCTTGCTGAGTGCTCCCCCCCCATCTCTGAATGCTCCCACCCGGCTATGTGAGTGCTCTACAGCTATGATCTCAGAATAAGGCTCATGACCCAAGAGCAGGGCTCAGTCTCCGTGACCACATGAGCCAACTCCTTCTGTTCAGTGTCCCTCTACAAATATCCGCCCCTTGGTGCTGTTTTCTGGAGCTCCCGACCAAGACAGCATGCAAAGTGTCTAACCCCCTGCCAGACGTGGACTTGCTCAGTCAGCGGCGTTAGGAGCACGCTGGAGGCTGGATCTCAGTTGTACGCTAGAGTCTGTGCTCCCTCACCACCCCAGACTGGAATGCCCACCCCACAGGACAATCCCAAGGGCAGCTTCCCAGCAGGACATTGGCACACGACCTAGTTCCGGCCACTCTGAGGGCTACTGTGCCCCACCGTGTGTGTCCGACGGCCACAGTGCAGGGAGGTGCAGCTGGGACCCTTCCTTTGGTCCCATATCCACATCTCCCTTCGGTTTCCTGGGGAAGCTGGGCTCATTTTGTTCCTGCTGGACAAGGTCAGCGAGGTTTTGTCCCTGTCTGCTTTGCTGCCCCAACCCTATACAATGTTCATGGAGGACCGAGCCTCCCAACGCAGCTAAACCTGTCCACTTCCCTGCCCCAACTCTATACAATGTCCATGCAAGACCAAGCCTTCCTGCCCAGTTAACCCTGTCCACTTCCCTGCCCCAACACTATATGGTGTCCATGCAGGACGGAGCCTCCCTGCCCAGCTAGTCCTGCCCTGCTGCCACCTCCTCTCAGAACCCTGCTCCACTCCAGTCCTCCCCAAGAGCTGCTCAAATCTCTGCTTTGGGTGGCATTTTGAAGTTGCCAGACCACTAACTAATTAAAAGGGAGAAAATAAAGCAAGCAAGGAAATGAAAGCAGGACAGTTGTGGTCGCTCCTCACAGCCACCCACACCTGAGCATCCACATACTGAGAAATCATGGAGCAACCAGTCCGCCCGCCCGCCCACCCGCCTGCCCTGGGGTGCTGGGGGATGTGTTTCTCCTGCTTCCTTCCATTGGAGGGAAAACATTGATGTAGAGGACAGCTCAGAATGTAACCCTCAAGGAGGCTGCCAGCCGTCCTCAGCCTCAGCTGGAAGCTCTGGGGCATCTTGTTCTTGCAGAATGAGCTTGCAATTTTCAGAGGCCAATGAGTGCATATCCACCACTCGGCCAGCTTTCTCTGCCCAAGCCCTCCGCCCAGCCCTGATTTCAACCCTGCAGGAAAGCCACAAGGGTCACCCAAGGACCTTCTGTAGACCCTTCGCCAGATGGTTCTGTTGCTCACATTTTGCACCATGAGCTTTATCTGGGCCCCTCTCCTCTCCATCCTTCCTCAGAACAAAATTCTCCTGCAGCGCCAGAGCCCAGGGATCAAAATCAGGAGACACAATGCTGATCCTACACCAGGATCCCTCCTCTGTGGACAATCTTGTTCCCTCCACTTGGCCCCCAGTGCCCTCTCAGAGCCGTCAGGCTCACCCGCCCCACACGCCCAGGGTCTGACCCAGGACCACGCACCCCATTGGGCTTCCCTCTCCCTTTGGGACTCTTCCATCTGAAGCAGTTCCTTAGATTTCTTTCTTCCTCAGCCATTCCTATCTGAACACTCTTCCATTTATGCACACCCCAGTTTCCTCGCCATCAGGCTTGGCTTCTGCGCCTCTACACCTGGACACCCGGGACGACATGTCTCCTCTCGATGACCTCGCCAATGGCCTGCACTGGGCAGAGCTTGGGTCTCCTGGATGAGCTTCTCTGCACTGTGTTACTCCTTTTGCTTTTATAATTAATAAAAGAATGGTTTTTTTGGGAAAGAGACTCTGATTCTACATCAATATTCTGTTCAATGTCAAACTCTACCCGACCTGGTATCAGCACCTATTAATGAAGTCCCCACTCCTTTATTCTCTCTTAAGTGGGATTCTAATATAAACAAGCTTGCTTGTTTATTCACTTGCTTATTTATATCAGGGTGGACCCATTAGTGGTTTTATTCATTGGGCTATAGCCCAACACTACTGTTACTTTGAGGCTCATGTTTTCCTAGATTTGACAGGGACAGCCTCCCCCCAACCCCCAGACACACGCCTGGTCTCCGAGTTCCTTTTGATGGCCTCTCTTCTCTGCACACTTTTTTGCTGTCTAATGCAACGTGTTCCAGATGTGCCCCGTGTTTTCCCCACCTTGGTCTGTAAGTCAACGCACACACTCCACAGTTACACATGCATGAGCTGAACACGCAGTGTGGACCTTTGAGAAACAGAGGGTATCGACCAGCCTTGCCAGGCCCCATAGCAAGCTCCCAGGAGAGAGAGGGCCTGTCACTGTGCCGACCGTCTGGAGCAAAGATGCCCGAATAAAGGGAGAGTCGAGCTATGGCCCCCCATGTCCTGCCAGCCCTGACATCTGAGGCAGTTGGAAGTGACCCATCAGGGAAGGGAGTCCCTTAAGACTCTGTGGGCTCTGTGCAGATGCCTCGGGCTCAGTGGGGACTCAGGAAATCCATACCCAGGTGGCACACACTGCTCCTATCATCACAAGGGCTCTGGATCCTCTGTTTCATTGTTAAAAGATGGCAGAAGCCAGGGGGGATGAGAAGATTCAGCAGGGGCCTCCCTGGGCTGCTCCTCCTCCTCCTCTCCAAGCTCATGAATCTTGGCCTCAGAGAGAAAACCCCAGAAGCCTCTTGAATTGTTCTTCCTGATCACCATCCGCTGGAGGAGGGTCTCCGACTCAGTGCAAATCCCAGGCCATTCGGAACTGGAAACGATTAGTTACATAACGCAATATTAAGGCTATAAATCTTGGTGGTTGCAGAACCCATAAACCCTGGTTTTTATTATCCACTTACGGCACAGACCCGGACTGCTGGTTCATCGTGGCACAATTATCCTACAATTACTGTTATATTGTTAAGTAAATAGCGTGCCAGAAGCAGCAATTCCAGGCCTCATAAATATATAAACAAACACGGGAGCAAGGCCCCGGAGCGAAGGGAAGGAGGCAGGACGGGACGGGGTGCAGGTGGTCGGGGCCCGGGTGCTGGCATCTGCACCACTCTGCCGTCTGTCATGCAGATGGGTCCCTGGTGGCTGCGCCCTCTTCCCAGCAGGGTGCAGGAGGCTGTGGGCAGCGGAAGGACAGAACATTGGACCAGGCCCTCTCTGCAGGAAGGAGAGTACATGGTGGCCCTGGGGGCTGCATTGGGAGCACAGAGGCAGCAGATGCAGCACACTGTGCCTGCCTGTGTTCCTCGTGGTCTTGCTGGCGGCCCCTCCCCCTGGCTTTTTTTCTTTCTTTAACAAAAATGTTCACGGTTTCTTTATCATCTTTATTTGCAACCCCAAACTGGAAATAGCCCAGAAGTCCTCAACAGGAGAACGGCACAATCCTCTACCATATTGCACTCGCCGGCAGCAAAAGGGACAGAACTATTGATACACAGACAATATGAACCATCTCAAGACAGGAAGACGGAGCCGGGCGTGGTGGTGCATGCTTGTAATCCCAGCGTTTGGGAGGCTGAGACCGGAGGATCCGGGTTCAAGGCCAGCCTCAGCTACCTAGTGAGGCACTCCGCAACTTAGTGAGACCCGGTTTCAAAATAAAGAATACAAAATAGGGCTGGGGGTGTAGCTCAGAGGTAGAATGCCCCTGAGTTCAATCCCCAGTACTGCAAAAAGAAAAAAAAAGACAGGAAGACCGGCAACAGGAGCCCAGACCAGAGGGAAGACTGCGTGGTTCCTGTGGGCACTGTGAGGTCTGACCAGGAGGTCATGCCAGACGAGGACCAAGAATAAAGGATCAAAGAAAGAGAAACGCCCCCTGACCATTGCCCTGGCCCAAGGTGACCCGGCCACTAGCACACCAACCAGAGACTTACACGATGACTCCTGCACCCCTCCCCACCTCCTTGCCCCATAAAAAGCCCCTAGGCTGTAAGGAGGAGGGCTCCTGACTCTTGTGGGCTCTCTCCCTGGACAGATGCCTCTTTCCAGGTTTTATTCCTAAATAAAGCCTGCTCCCTGCTGTCGGGCTATGTTTCCTTTGCCCCCATAGGCCCCAACAGTTCCGGTTCTGTGAGCTTCTAGGAGAGGTGGAATGAAACTCTGATTTAAAGCAATAAGACCACTGTGCACCTGGGGGATCGGGGCAGAGGGGGCAGGAGGGTATTCACGGGGTACTAGTGGCATTCTATATCTTGATGGGGGTTCCTGTGTGCTTCTACCAAACTCATAAGAGGGATCTCCTGGATCTGAGTTTCAAAGTGGGTCACAAGGGCACAGCAGCAGAGGCCTAGGGGTCTTGTCTGCAGAGCATGCCGCACCCAAGAAGCTTCCGACAGTGCATAAGTGTGTCCCCTCCACACACCAAGGTACGAGGTGGGCGGCCGCAGGCCAGCGAGGCCAGCTTTCCTGCTCAAGGACGCTGTGTCCTCTTCTCCTGTGCTCCTGCTGGGGTGGATTTGTCAGGGCAAGTGGGAAGGCAAGTGCTCCAGAGACCTCGAGGAAGCTCCTGAGGACTGTCACTTGGACTCTGGGCTTTGGGAACAGGGCGCTAAAATGACCCCAAGCTAGATGCACCCGGGACTTGAGCCTTCCATTTCAGAACGTTTATACTCTAGAAGCATTTCCTGGCTTCTTTCTTTGTTTTGTTTCTCTCAGGGTGACACTGCAGGGCAGACAGGACAAAGGACGTCAATCTTTTTGAAAGAGCAGCCACTCCAGCTCCAGAAGGCTGAGCCACACAGGCCAGGGCTAAGCAGCGAGCAAGCAGCCTGCTGAGATGGAAGTTCAGGTTCACCAGGCCCCGGCTCCAGCTGTGCCTCTTTCCTTTCTTTATTTGAGGGGGCAGATTGGAGATTGAACCCAGGGGCAGTCTACCTCCCAGCTACACCCCAGCCCTTTTTATTATATATTTTGAAGCAGGGTCTGGCTAAGTTGCTAAGGGTCTCACAAAGTTGCTGAGGCTGGTCTATGATCCTCCTATCTCAGCCTCCCAAGCACTGGGATTACAAGGCATGTGCCAATGTCTCTGGCTGTCTTTTTCTTATCAATTAAAAGTCACATAAATAAAAAGGCAAGTGACACGGAAACATATGTGTATTCTTTAAGGCAAAATATCTCCACCATTTATGGTAGACAAAATAAGTCACACCACAATCAATGTCCACATTCGAATTCCCAGAACCTGTAAATGTGTCAGGCTTCGGGGATTCAGGTTGCAGATGGAATTAGGGCCCTAGTCAGCTGACCTGGAGGCAGGGAGAGAACCCTGGGTGCTGTGGGTGGGCCTGGGGTGCTGGCTGGGGTCCCTGAAGATCGAAGAAGGGGGGCAGGAGAGTCAGAGCAGAGAAATGGCATCGCAGCTGGAGCTGGCCATTGCTGACCTTGAAGATGGAGAAAGGGGCTACAGGCCAAAGGTCACTGGCAGCCCCTAGAAGCTGGAAAGGGCAGAAAAATAACTTGTCCCCTGGAGCCTCCAGAAGGACTCCACCTTGAGGACATTTGACTTTACCTCCAAGAGACCCATTTTGGACTTCCGTGACCTCCACAACCGTAATGTAATACATTTCCATTGTTTAAAGTTACTGCAATGGTGGTATTTGTTATAGCAGCGACTGGAACATCTCATACAATCTCTAGAACTTTAGGGAGAATCAGAGTCTTCTCTTTTCCCCCTGATAAAGAGATGGGCTGGGCTGGGCTGGACTCCTGACTCCTCCATGTAATACTCTGGTCCCCTGTCGGCCAAAGACCTTGACATCCCAGACTGGAATCCAGAGGGTCCCCACTGCCACCGCATGGGGCCAGGCCCAGCTTCCTGACAACGCGCAGGGAGCTCCGGAAGCCGCGGGCCCGCCTCCAGGAAAGCCTCTTGGTTGAGCACCTTGCCTGAAAAGCTCTCCTCTCCAACCTCACGTTCTCCTAGGGCCCAGGAGCCAGGCATCCGGCTGCATCTGCTTACAATTAATGAAATGATTACCGAACCAGGATTGCAGGAAGAGGAATAGCGCTTCTTATAATAACATCTTCTAGCAGGCTACTTTGCAATGCGTCTGTTTGTGCTACTGTTTAAATTGAACATACGCTTCTTAAAACTTCTATTTGCATTATCTTATCGAGCGATCATTCCCTGGAACATCATAAAACAAACATTAATTAGGACTCCAGTTGGTGCAATCTCCTCCAAAGCTCTCAGCCGTACCACAGGCCGTTCCATCCTTGGGACTATCGCTTTAAGAAAGCCAGTACCCAGCAAGCCCATGATGCTCATGCAAAACAGAAATGCCCCCTGGTGCCTTTGGTGAAGGGACGCAGAGTGTGGGTACCAAGGACGGATGGGCAATGGCACAAGGTATAAACCCAGCCCACTAATGACCAAGGGCACGAGACACTCAGCCGTGGGACTACACCTGCCCATCAGCACTTCATCTTCCAGTCCAACTCCCAAGAATCCTGCCAGCAGCACAGGCTTGGGAATCAGTTGGCCGGGGACTTCTGAGCATCTGTCTCCTCCTCTGTAAGAGCTGCACGGGGTGTCCAGCTTGGCCTGTTTTGCTCGGTGGTTTCTTGCACCTGTCTTACCACTGGTTCTCCCAAAAGGACTTAGCTCCACTAAATGACAGCACGAAACGGGGGCTGGAGCCACACTGTCCACTTCTCTGGGGTCCCTGGCTCATCAGAGTTGCTTGTTTGTACTGGAGAATTCAGGCAACCAACCCCAGAGGGGTCCATCTCCAGAATGGCCCGGAGCCGCGTTTGTATGGTCTCGAAGTTGTCTCTGAAGCTCTCACTTGCACATCAGCAGAAGTCCTCAAAGGCCAGGAGGAGACCACTCCTCTTCCTGACCTGCCCCAAGGTCACAGCTGGCCCAGGGACCCCGCAGAGAAGAGGCCTCCAGGTTTCCAAGACACCCATGGAGGGTGACCATGAGAGCAGGAACTGGGCTCAGTGGCTACCAGCCCTGCCATCCCCGTGGATGCGGTGACTGCATGTGTGGTGCACGTGTGGAGTCTGAAACCAGAGCCGGGGGACACTCCTGCATGCGCCTCCTGACTTTTCTATCCACCACTTCGGACAGCCTTGGCTGTGCACATCGCCCTGCCTACTTGACTATGAGCCACATCGCTCTACGAAACCCGAGTTTGTTAAAATGTAGAATCATATCAGAGGGTGCTCGGCTGCTTCAAGGATGGATTTCAGACAGGAGAGAGGGGGCTGCTCTCTGCAGCCAGCCGGCTGTGTCTGTCCTGCTGGTACAAGATCTCTCTCTCTCTCTCTCTCTCTCTCTCTCTCTCTCTCTCTCTCTCTCTCTCTCTCTC